>JBBPDE010195387.1:0-31769 GCA_037974605.1 Nannopetersius ansorgii
ACACACACACACACACACACACACACACACACACACACACACACACACACACACACACACACACACACACTACACAGTGTCTGCGTCTTTGTCGGCCTGTCTCTGAATGTAACAGATAGAGGCTTATCACACACACACACACACACACATGCACACACCAGAGTGGAGTTCCTACCACTCTCCCCTTTAATATACAATGAGAAAGCATAAATAACAGGAAATTATTTATATCTTCTCCTTCATACATACTATAGCTCAGCATCACACACACTTTAAGCTGCGATGCACAATTAACGGACCGTAAAAATGTTTCCACAGATGACCAACATCTTTGAGCTTCTATAACTATTAACCTTTGAGTTACTCAAAGAAGCATTTATGATGAATGTACCTCTGCACTAAAAATGTTAATAAATAAAAGTCTCTAAGATTACCTGCTGGTCTGTTTGCATGAATATATTTATATATGTATGTATCTGAGTTGGTTGTGAGGGTGACTCCCTGACTGTGACATCATCAGAGGTATAAAGCTCAGAGCCGAAGGCCTCCTGCGGTTCTGCTCTCACCTCTCAGCTCTAGTCGGGTCACCATGCGCGAGATCGTTCACCTTCAGATCGGACAGTGTGGGAATCAGATCGGCTCAAAGGTAGGAACCCTCAAAAAATAAGAGTTGATTTCATTCAAAAGCGCATTTATCTTAATGACCCCTTTATTTACTGGCATAATTATCAAAAGTGCACATTCCAAACATGCAGCCTCAGTGCTGAAACTTAATTTACATTAACTGTATGTTCAAACTGACCCAGAAGTACATAGTGTTAAATTAAATGCACAGACTTCTGTAACTGTTAAGTATTAAAAGGGACAGCTATATGAATATGAAGGAGTACATGTGGCAGCGTCTGATAATAAACTCGCCAATTAGTGCAGCCTAGTGCAGAAGATCTGGCAACACTGATCAAGCGACATTTCTAAGTGAAAGTAAGAACACACCATCTACAGAGAACACACTTATAGAGGAAATGAATTTCTAATATACATGTAAAGAGAGAGTGGGTTTGATGTGAAATGGTTCATTGCAGAATTAATTACTGACTTGGAACCAGACTTCTCCAACACAAATCCAACCATTTAATTTACTCTCCAAACCCACCAGTGAACACACCACTCCCCGGTGTTTATGCTGGTAATGGTAAAATAGTGACTATATCTGTGACTATATAATGGTAAAATAGTGACTATATAATAGTGACTATATCTTTAACCATGTAATAACCTTCAGTAAAGGAGGTTTTAGAGGCATTAAACTGGACGCCTGGTTCCATTCATTAATACTGTGAACAGTTTCTCCACACATTTAATAATGGATTTATACCGAAAAAACCCCAGCAGAATCCCCTTTTAAATATTGGATTCTCTTGCATTATCAGCGGAATTTAACAAACTGGAAAAGTAAAACTTTTTTTTTTGCGAAGGCCTCATTTTGTTTTTTGTTTTTTTTATTTTGTTTCAGCAAATTAAACAGAAGCTGTGAATTTTACTAAAAGTTCTAGATTTATTTGTAGCTGTTTGTTTCCCTGTCACTTGTCACTTCAACAATGTCACTTGACCAGGCGTGCCTAAATTGTACATTTTTGTTATAGGAAATAAATAGCAGCATTAAAACTGAGTTTAGGTTTAGTGCTTAGCCACTGGAGTGGGTAAGGGTGTTTCCCTCATTCGAGTTCACTGAAAGATAAACGGCACGGAAGAGAACAGCAAGGGTGGGGTGCCTTTATCATGTAGAAATGCAGCCAATAGACAGAAAACACTGGAAAAGAGAGCAAATAATGTCATAACCTCTGAATTATAAGAGAAGTACGGCAGGAGCTGCATGCATCAGACAGTAAGAGAGCGGAAATATATGTAATTACAGATAATCTGAAATTCCGTTGATCATTTTTGTTGTTAAAACCTTTTCTTTTCTCATTCTGACCGAAGTTCTGGGAGGTGATCAGTGGTGAACATGGCATCAACGCAGTGGGAGTGTATGAGGGTGATATGGATGTCCAGCTGGAGAGGGTCAATGTCTACTTCAATGAAGCACATGGTAAGAAACTGGATTTGATTGAGATTTCATGTCTTTTGTGCACCATTATCTGGCTCATTGAGAAGCTTTAAAGCATTTGGTGATGTTTGCATTTGCTCTTTTTCTTTGGATCATAGACCGACCAAGTTCATTAAATATGGTCATTGTAGAGATATACAAAAGTAAACTGTACCTATATTTTAAAACTGCTGCACAATTCAGTGGTTCATAATCATTCAGAGTGAGTTTGATGTAAAATATTTTATTGCAGAAATATACAGGCTCAGATTTATTTACAGCAGTGACAAATTGAGTCAAAGGTTGACGACTATAGCATGAATGTATACATGTTAATGATTGTGTTTTTTTAATTTTTATATGTAATGTTGATGACAAATATACAATTTTTGGGGGACTATTTTTCCTCACATCACCCTGAATGTACCCCTCCAAGAGTAAGAAAAACATTATATTGCTAAATCTTCTCAAAACTATCATAAAACACTGTCTCAGTCATTGTGTAGTGTATAAATTACCATTTCACATGATTTCTGCAAGTAAAGGTATTTAACACTTTTAACATCTGATTTCATTCACATCCACGGTAAGTCTGACTTGGTTTTTGTAGAAGAAAGCATTTAACACCAAACCCAGACTTTACTTGCAACTAAACTTGTTTGTCTAAACATTGACTAAACATGTTTGTCATACTTAGTCCTCAGACAGTACTACAGTTTTTTGTATGGATCACATGTGTGAGACCAAATATAATAAGTCCAGCCTTACCAGAGTACAGATTTTATACACTCTGTTTCATTCTTACTCATCCACATTTCTGACTTTTGTCTATCAGGTGGGAAGTATGTCCCCAGGGCACTGCTGGTGGATCTGGAACCTGGTACTATGGACAGCGTGAGAGGAAGTCGTATAGGACAGCTCTTCAGACCTGACAACTTCATCCATGGTGAGAATACATGAAAAAGTTTAGCATTCAATCCCAGCAGCCAGTAGGACAGATACTAGCAGCTCTAGATTCACCTCATCAAAGATCGCATCCACTCACAGCATCCAAACACCCCTTCAGATAAAGTTAAAGTTTATAGGACAGGTTACCAGCCCCCCTACTCTGTACAGTGTTTTCCTGCTATGGCATACCCACTTCAACTCATGTGAGGCCTTTTTAATGAGTGTATTAGTTTCTTCAGGTATAAATGCTAAACTAGGAAGAGCATGGAAGTTTTGGGAACCTACACTAGGAGGAGCAGGGTTGGGAACCTACACACACACACACACACACACACACACACAAGGAAAACAAAAGAAAACACAGCAGAAAATGACAATGCCAAATGTCGGCTGGAAGGGTAGCATGCATCTGTATTGGATGTATAAATGTTTCCTTATGTTCTGTTATCTGTATTAATTAACAGGGAACTCAGGAGCTGGGAATAACTGGGCCAAAGGTCACTACACAGAGGGGGCGGAGCTGGTAGAGCAGGTGGTGGATCGTGTCCGTAATGAAGCCGAGAGCTGCGACTGCATGCAGGGCTTCCAGTTCGTCCACTCTTTGGGTGGCGGCACCGGCTCAGGCATGGGTACCCTCATCATCAATAAGATCCGAGAGGAGTACCCGGACCGCATCATGAACAGCTTCAGCATCATGCCCTCGCCCAAAGTCTCCGACACCGTAGTAGAGCCCTATAACGCCACGCTGAGCGTCCACCAACTGATAGAGAACACGGACGAGACGTACTGCATCGACAACGAAGCACTGTACGACATCTGCTTCCGTACCCTCAAGCTCACAACACCAACATATGGGGACCTTAACCATCTGGTGTCCTTGACCATGAGTGGGGTCACCACCTCCCTGCGCTTCCCAGGTCAGCTCAACGCTGACCTCCGCAAACTGGCTGTCAACATGGTGCCATTTCCTCGCCTTCATTTCTTCATGCCTGGTTTCGCTCCCCTCACGGCACGGGGCAGCCAGCAGTACCGTGCCCTCACCGTCCCTGAGCTCACCCAGCAGATGTTCGATGCCCGCAACATGATGACCGCCTGCGACCCCCGACGTGGGCGCTACCTCACCGTGGCGGGGGTCTTCCGAGGCCGGATGTCCACAAAAGAGGTCGATGAGCAAATGCTGGCCATCCAGCAGAAAAACAGCAACTACTTCGTGGACTGGATCCCTCACAACGTCAAGGTAGCCGTATGCGACATCCCACCCCGGGGCCTGAAAATGGCCTCCACCTTCATAGGAAACAACACGGCCATCCAGGAGATATTCCGGCGAGTGGGAGAGCAGTTTGCCATGATGTTCCGCCGCAAGGCTTTCCTGCACTGGTACACGGGAGAGGGCATGGATGAGATGGAGTTCACCGAAGCGGAGAACAACCTCAATGACCTGGTGTCTGAGTACCAGCAGTACCAGGACGCCACAGCCGATCAGGAGTGGGAGCCAGAAGAGGAGGTGACGGAAGTGGAGGGACCTTCTTCAACAGTAACGAGCACCAGGGTAGAGATAAAGACCGAAACAGTGACGGAAACCAGCGTCACAGAGTGAGGATCAGTCACTGAAGGAGGTTGGGGTGACGTCTGACCGTCAGGATGTCAGGACATTATCTGAATGTCGTTTTATCCCTCAAATTCTTGAAGAAGAAAAGACGTTGTTAGCCACAACTGTTTTGTTTTTTCAGATCATGGTGCAGAAATCCTTTGTACAGTGTACAAGTTTGTCATTTATATCATATTTAACATTTTTGATTAGCACTTCGCCTTGCTTCTCTGGCTAAATTAGCATTCATATCACGCTGTCTTGATTCAAAATATATTTTTGTTATATTCACTGCATTAAAACTTGTAAATACTAAAATAAACCAATGAAAACACATCCTTCTCATTTCTAACACTTCTTTAAAACATCTGTACTGTAAGCAAGCTAACATTCAGGAAAAACTTCAGGCAGCCCCTCAGAACCGGCACGTCACTCACACTCGTGTGGTCTGACAGGACATGATTAACCCAAACAGCTCTGCAGATATTGATAAGAAACCCAGTAAAGAGCTTCCCTCAACTCTAGACCTCCCTGTAAGTCTCACTGTAGCTAAAATAAAACTGAACTGTGTTGCTTTCAAACACACACAGTCACACTGGAGCTCAGACCATTCTGACACTCAGTCCGTTCTGAATGGTGCCATAAAGGGTTCTTAAGTGGTGCAATAGAACCATTTTAGTTCCCTTAAAAAAATATTTTTGTAAGTCAGATGTGTGAGCGAGAAGGACATTTTATAAGTACAGTAAAACTGCACATAACACTTCACTACTAAATGCCGTAAATGATTTAAAGCTTCTTTCAAGAACCTTTACATTATGCACTTATTTAAACTTTCTAAAGGTTTCTAACACACACCTCATTAACAAACATTTACAGTGTTTTAAATAACTATACACTCCTGGATTCTTCAGGTAAACTAAAATGGTGATTCTATAGCATCAAACAAAGAAGACTTGCTGGTACTTTTCTTTTTTGAGTCAGTGTAGCCCAGGACACCCACCTGAACCAGTCCTGCATTTTCAGTTTTATCATTAGGAAACAGGCGAAGCCCCATACGCTGAGGTTTCTCACATTAGCCTTTAGGATCTACTTTTTTGTTCTTTCCCTGCTGATGACTAGAGCTGGGCGGCATGAGCAAAAATGTTATAACTACACAGTATTTTCAAACGTCTACCGGTTTTGGTATTAGAACTTCAGCAGCATGAATCTTTCATAAATGGTCTTCGCACAGCAAAACAACTCCTTTATCCTTAATGGGGTCTATGTAAAATACTCTGATCCATGGTATCTGTCGTATAAATGAAGTTATTACTTGTCTATAATATTTTTTGCTAATGTATCCACTCTGTCGGACCAAATGCTACATATTTGTGCTATGACAGGAAAAGTTTCTTCGTAATGCTCAGATAAAAACATATTTTTAGGATTATTTAGCCCTTAGTTCGGGCTTTCTTTGTCCTGTTTAATTCCGCTGAAGTACAAAATCATACACATATTGTCAGAATCAGACAGCCTCGAGCTAAACAGCATGTATAATAATTTTACATTTACAGCATTTAGCAATTTTTTTCCCCCACTTTTTATTTATTTAAAGTGACTTCCATTCCCTAACTACAGGGGACAGTCTCCCTGGAGCATCTTGGGAACCCAGTGGTGGTGCTGAAAAGAACCTCTTGGTCCAGAGGCAAGTATCCTACAAATTAGGCCACCACCACTACACATCTATATGAAATTATTTTTGCACAAAAATAAGAAATTACACTAAAAGTAATATTTTACACCCTATAATCCACACACTGTTTATCAGATATGTCATGGAGCTTTAGGGCCCCTGAACTGTTCCCCAACAGGCTCCCCCCTTAAACAGCTGCCAGCTCCACCCCTTTCCAAACTATGTCTAGGCTATTTAAACTACAGTATAAGAAAAATTCATATAATAAAAATTGGTATGAACCAGTATACAGCCCATCAAAATTAACAAGCTGGTGCACCCTGTGAACTGGGTTGACAAACACTTCAAGATTCACAAAAAAGGGTAAGTGTAAAGTGTCCATTTGTCATATGTGAACACAGAAAAATCCAGTGTTTAACCCATTCACTGAGTGAAGCAGCAGGCAGCCAGCAACATGGCGCCCAGGGAGTAGTGTGTGGGGACGGTACCTTGCTCAAGGGCACCTCAGTGATGTCACTAGCAGCCATGGGATTCAAACCCACAACCTTCTGATCAAAGGGCCAACGCCCTAACTACCAGGACACCTATTTGTTCCATTCAGTGAATGTACTGTGGCATACAGATATGCATCCTGGAATAAAAACAATAGCGACCTCTGTTGGCCATAAACAAGAAAGGAGGCAGTGCTAACACAGGGTTTCATAATTTATTATCAAAAGGATAAATCTGCAACCAATTCACCAAAGTCTTCCATATGATCATTAAGCTCTTTAGCTGGATTGGTCATTTCTAGTCTAATAGTCAGTCAGGATGATGAGTCCAGGACGGTGGTCTTCAGGGACAGGTCCTGTGAACAAGACACAATTAAATCTCAGATCAGTCAACAAGAAAATGAATCAAACCAAAGAAGCAGTGTAACCACAAACATTCCAATTAGTCATTTGGGCTTGAACTGATTAATTCCACCTTGCATAAAACGGTGAAACAATTAATAAATAACGAATGCCAAGTCAACCAAATTTACCAACATCCTTTAGGCTTGCTGTCAGTTTGACCACAGAAATTGAAATCTTAAATTAAAATTGTGTCAGGATACTTTGTTTCTTTGTCGACCCCATAAACAGCGATATCAGTATTACAGAGACTGATACAGCGATATTCAGAGGACAATATATTGTGCAGCCTGACAATGTCACCAGTACCATTAATTTGTTACAATAATGTTGTTGCTGTTGCACTATTGTTATGATCTAGGATTTTATTCTATTGCCCCATTAGCTTTAAATCGGTCAAGAATTTCCCTCAGAATGATTCCCTATTATAGTCACGAAGAGGATTTGGGTTTCTTGCTCCAGTTTATCCATTCCACTTTAAATGTTCAGTTAAAATAACCCTTTATTAGTCCCACACAACATTAATATGAAAAACTATATAAATATAGATGTTAGCGTGTACGCATATATACACGCATACTGTGAATGCACATACACCCACATATATACATACACATACATAACACACGTGTGTACATATTTATAAAATGTAACTGATACAGCATTTAACTGCTCATAATAAAGATGGTTAATTTTAAAATCCAGTTTAAGATACTTGTCCATAAAGACACTCACACTGTGTAATTTTAATTTTGTTGACTTTGACGCTGGTTTCTGCGTTTCTCTGGGCTTCTACTCTCAGCTGAGGCTTCAGAGCCGCCCGGACCACTCTGGCACACACCGCAGAGTACCTGATGTAGCTGGAGAGGGAAAGAGCGCAGACTTTAATGGTAGACAACAGACGACAACATGCAAAACCCTCAGAGAAGACCTTCAGAGCTGCAGGATCTCTAAAGCTAGGCTAGCAAACTAGCAGCTAGCGACGTTCACATCGACTTATTGGGACAATAATGCCACTATCTCATTATAAAACAAACTCTACACGTAAATATAGTTTACTGCTAATCTTTTACCTCAGGCCAGCTTGTCTCCAGTATGCAACCATGTTTAGAGCTGCTCGGGCCGGGGCAGACGAACCTCAACCTGACAGAACCAAGGGCAAAAGTAAGGCCTGCTCCAACAGGATATAACGTAATTCAGCAAGCAGGCTCCTTATTGGTGAACGTTACTATCAGTCATTAGGAAATCTACCAATGAGGGATGTCCAGGGTTTTGCTTTTGCTAAAATACTTTTTTTTTCTGTAAAATTAAGTCGTTTATACCATAATAATATATAAGTAATAGTAAACATTTATTTAATATTTATTTACATTTCACTGCGTGTTATCATTGTATGACTATGCATGTGACAAACAAAAAATCTTGACTCTTGAAAATATAATTACATAACAACCTTTCAGAGTGGTTTTAATGCGATGCTGCACTACTCTTTATACATTCAATAAATATGTTTACACTATACTCCCTGCATATATCCCGTTTTAAAAAACACTAAATCCGTTTCAAAATCATTAAGCTCAGCTATTGTCTCTGCAATTAATAATTTCATGTCAAATCATTGCTTTTCATATACAGTATACATATATGGCTGCACTCTGCTTCACTTGGTGAATGGGTTAAATACAGAGGAAGAATTATACACTGTGTGCTTTGGTGTGTTCTGACTATAAGGGCCCACTTTTACATTGCGAGACTATCATTTATTAAATTGTCATTTTCATAATACTTTACAAAAAGTATGACAAGCACAGTAATACAGTCTAAGTAATGCTCCTAATGGATTCTAGTTTTTCACTTTTTATACATTTCCAAGTAATGAAAGAGAGATTGTGCAGTGTTTGTATTGATTAAACCCAAAGCCAAGAATTTGTTTCTGCTGGGGTTCGACATCACATGGACAAACTGCACACTTTGTTCAGACATACCACACACAGCGCTCGTCTACACCGTGATACTAAGACTGTCAGTAATAATGAAGGGATCCTGTTAATATTGTTACCACAATTATTCATTAATTACAGTTTCAGACAGCACTGTGGTCACCTATTGTAACGTTTATATTTTGTTTAAATATATTTAATATATCATTATGTACATTAGGGGAACGTTGTGAGTACATCTGAATATTGGGAGGGACATTATACGGTATATTATAATTAGGCCAAATAAATATTTTGTAGTTGCTGCAGGCCCCCCCTGAGTCACGGATCCTGCAACCCAGCACATTTACCGCGCCAGTGTACCACACCTTACTCAAATTCATTGATCTGCATGTCATGCACACCAAACAATCGGTCGGAAAAATGCTATTGAGATCAGTGCACGTTTCTACGTCGGTACGTGACTCAGGACCGTGTGACGTACCGACGTTCACAGGGCCTGGCTGGTGAAGGGGAAGAAACAACAACAAGCCCGTCTGGAGCCCAATTTCTCTGCTCTTGCGTTTATTTAGGAGAACGGAGGCTCAGTGTAGAGTCAGAGTGAGATCTCAGGAGTGTTTGGAAGCCAGTGGTTGCTCTGGTGAAGGGCCGGGATGTCTCTGTTCGGGAAGTTGTTCGGGAGTGGAGGCAAAGGGGGTAAAGCCCCCAGCCCGCAGGAGGCGATCCAGAGGCTCCGGGACACGGAGGAGATGCTGACCAAAAAACAAGAATTTCTGGAGAAAAAGATCGACCAGGAGCTCCTCATGGCCAAGAGAAACGGCACGAAGAATAAAAGAGGTGAATTTCAGGATGGAAGGTGTTTTACTTTTGACTTACCTGCCAGGAAGAGGAAAGTAGCTCCTCTCCTACCCTTCCAGCTAACAGGGCAGGAGAGCTCCCTGTTTGGCTTTCAGCTAATGGCCTTTTTCAATAATTATCACTTTATAGACAGTTAATGCTCACATATTATGGATATTTCACTAAATAATAAATGTGGCTACAAAGTAGAGCTGTACAATATGGACAAATGTCAGTATTTGACGTGATTGTTGCTATTTAATTAAATAACAGTAGAATATGGACAAAATATCAGTATTTGCCATTTTTGAACAAATATGTCACTTTATAGAGAGTTAAGACTCAGAAACTATAGTTATCTAATACATTAATACATGCAGGTAGCAAGTAGAGCTGTACAGAATATCATTTGCAATTTTTTTAGTAAATATTTTATTTTATATGCAGTTAAAGCTCACAGAATGTAGTTGTCTAATTAATGTGTGTGTAACCAGTAGGTCTGGATAATGTGGATAAAACATACAAGTACTTGCTGGTTTTCAATATATGTTCTTTTAAAGTACACAAGAATATAGATATGGAATTAATTATTATTTGTGGGTAACAAGTAGAGCTGGACGAAATATCAGTATTTGATTTGTATTTTCAATAGAGAGTCATGACCCACAAACTTTAGCCTAGTCTAAACTGAGTTATATATAATAGATACTCGTAGAGCTGTACAGTATAGACAAATATAGGCAGTTGCAACTATATACAAAATGTAGCTTTCTAGTTAAATAATAAATGTGAGTAGCAAATAGAGCTGGACAATATGGACAAAATTTTAGTATTTTTCCGTTTTTATAGGCAGTATTTACCATCACATTATAGGCAGTTAGGAGTTGCAGATATGACTGTCTAATTAAATTAAATGTGTGGGTAGCAAGTAGAGCTGTACGATATGGATTTTTAAATTAATTAATACATGAGACTAACAAGCAGTCCTGGACAAAAAATCAGTATTTGCCATTTTTCAACTAATATATTATTTTATAGGCATGTGAGTCTCACAGAATAGTAAATAATATATGTGGGTAACAAATAGAGCTTGACAATATCAGTGTTGCGATTTTACGGCTACATATTGATGTTATGATGCTTTTCTAGACATCAAAGGGCCACTTTTCTGGAAGGCTTAAAGTCTGTAAATATTGTTTCAAATGGTATCTTTACTCCCACTATACTTTAGCTCCACCCATTCATGTACCAACACCTTTAACAATTAAAAATGGGACTTTACTTGGACTTTAATTAGACTTTAATAGATCTATACTGTTGTAAACAGATCTATGGAGACTAGTCAATACTGATTTATTCTGTTTGTTAATAAATGGCCTATGAGACTTGAGTAAGAGAGTATGCATTTCACCATGGTGCAGTTAAAGGGTCTATTCATGGGAAACCAGTTTTTCTCATTTAACAAAGTGACTAAAGGTATGATGTGTGTTAAATTTTTAATACTGTGAAGTGGACTGTTCACTCCCCCAGTCACACACAAAACAGGCCCTGTTTTAAGTCATTGTTTTTGTGTTGTCACAAAAGCGTAAGCCTTTTTAGTTATCATGTACCTGTATCAGTCTTAAATGAACAGTAATAAGATCAGGATGTTTAGTTCTAAATAATAAAGGGAGACTGGAAAATGGTCATGTTAAAATGAATTGGGACTGGTTTGGCTATAGAATATTATGATTAGACGTCATGGAGGAAATAAACTAAACAAATGTAGGATACGGGCCTTTTAATAATGATTTTAGGCAGCCCTGCTTCTACGCAAAGCTTGTCCACTTTAATAACATTCACTTCACGAATAACAAGCTGTTTTAGCCAAACCCGTAGGTTAGCGGGGCCCGGTGTATCGATTACCACCCTTTCCAGGACAGGAGCTCACGCCCAGGCTGATCTGATTACAGTGTGACAAAATAGGATTGATTGTTTTACAGGCCTATGTGCTGTCTCTAAAAATTCTCAAAATAACATTAACCCCAAGTCTAACACACACCAAAGATAGAAAGATTATCTGAGTGGATATCAACTTCTGAAAAAAAGTACAAGTACTTAATAATTTAGAGTTTTTAATTACAGAATGGAATGGAACTACCTGTGACAGTGAGGAGTTTTGCACACCTGGTTGAAGAGCAAGACTAGCCGTGTCATAAAAATACTTGTGTTTTAAGTGAGGCCTTTAAAACACCTGCTATAACCTGACGGAGGAAACAGCAGAAGACTTGGAACAAAGAAAATGTGATTATACCAAAACTACGTTTTTTGTTTAAGTTACATTTTATTCAGTATTAAGTCTGAAATGAGGAGGATACATCACCTTTAAGCTTCTATGTTGTTTTATGGAAATGTAATATTATATTCCAGGTGTGTGTGAGTGTGCATTAAATAACCTGGAATAGATATATAATAGAATTATATTCATTAAACACAACAGAAGAGCTTATAAAAGATACATTCCTCTCATTTTAGACACACACACCTTTTGTTCATGCATCAAATTACAATAAAACATCAAATTATGGTTCACTCTGTGAAAGCACCTTTTCATGCATTATGCTAATAATTAGGAATTAATCTTCGATTTATGGTGTAATTAACATGTTGTGTTCTTGTGCTCGCTCAGACTATTCACAACATTAATTTTCCTTCATTGTAGAAACTTTTTTTCGCTCAGCATTATTTTATTACTATCTAAAATACAATAAATATATTTTAAGTGCCAGAGGGAGAATAAATAATCCCTTCAACTTGCTGAGTTAATAAGAGTCTCAGCATCAGGCCGCATATTTCATATAGCTTTCTGTGTGGGAGCTTTTAAAACAGCTGAACTCTTTAAGATTCCGGTTTTCTGTGATTAATTCTGACTCTATAGAAGTTCCTCTAAAACAAATGATTACACATCACACATCTTCGAATGACTTTGTTTATGTATTAACCTTTAAATGATGCAGATATTTTGAGAATTTGGTGGAATTTTGTTTCAATCAAATGGATTAAAGATGATGGGTATTTTAATTTAGCATGGTCGTTGCACTAAGACTGAGACAACTTAAACTGTCCATCCAACACATTGCACAGGCTCATCATCCTCTTTTCTCTGAAACAGCTGCATTGCAGGCACTGAAGCGTAAGAAGAGGTACGAGAAGCAGTTGGCTCAGATCGATGGAACCCTGTCCACCATCGAGTTCCAGAGGGAGGCCCTGGAGAATGCCAACACTAACACCGAGGTCATCAAGAACATGGGCTTTGCAGCTAAGGCCATGAAGGCTGCCCACGATAACATGTGCGTGTTTAACCCTCTAACTGACTTATTGAAGTTTTATAAACTGTATGGAGTTGTATTCTGAAGTTAAAGGATTTAGGGATTTAATAGATCTGCACTAAATGTGCTGTAGATACGAAACATCTGCTGATAGGATTAAAGTGTCATTTATTCTCCTGGGACAATGCATGTGAGCATGTCTCTCTGGAGAGACTGAGGGGTTTATAGGTAATCATAGCTGCAGGGGTCTAGTTTATAATTACATTGAATGTGTATGGGATGTTTTACCAGGTATGATGACACAAATGTCACTTCTCTTAAAATGTAGACTTACAATAACCCTGAAATGCAAATGCATGTTGATTTAAGTAGCCTTGTTTGTGGATTTACATTTAAGTGCATTAGTCCGATTATTACAGTTCACGTTTTTTGCAAAACATTACATTTTTGTTGAATTGGCGTGAAGTGGAAATACTGGACAAACGTACATATGGCATTTTTAAAACTTGATTATAGAATCAGAGGAACATATATGTATATATGTGACACATAAAGCATAAACGTTGTCATAACTTTTTCACAGGTGCCATTTGATTATCTCTCCAGTGTATGAAATGGAGTAAATAGACCATAACTGTGCATTAAAATATGCCGAAATGTGTAGAAGATATTTATATGTGTACTTACGTGCAACTAGAAAGTCAATAAAGGCTATAACTTCTGCACATAAGCAATTTCCTCAGAAATAAATAAAGTTTTCTGATTCTGATATTTCAGATGCAAAGATGGGGATATTTTCTACTCGTATTTCTCTGTAAGGCTAACCCAGTAAGACCTAGTCCAAATTTTATTTAATTAATGTTTGTGTCAGTGTCAACAGAGATGTAATGCTTCTATATAGTCCGATATAATGCTTTCTCTAGGATTTCAAATGCAATAAAATGAATTAAAAAGAAAATAAAATAAAAAATCCTTGATAGTATAATGGTAAGGTCGGAATTGCAGCCGGTAGCCTAGTGGTCAGGGCGTCCGCTCTGCCATCAGAAAGTCGTGGGTTCGATTCCCAAGACACACTGCTCCCCGGGCGCTGTGTTAAATTTGCGCTGTTCACACTGTATGCTGTGGTGTGTTCATGTATGACAGAACGGTCGCGTTCACTAAAATAAATGCTGTTAGCATTGACTAACGTCACTTAAAGATTCTGTCCTTCTGGGCTATAATGCATATATTTTCAAATGTCTGTTTAAAATATATAGTCAGATATAATCTGTCTGGCACTGATGGTTTTAAACCAATATGGAATACTAATTCTGATATGACTCCAGTATCATTGTCCCTGGCTAACAGGTACATGAAATCAAGCAGGCATCTCCATCGACAAGTAGTTTCCATAGACACTGCAGAAGCTTCTGCGGTGGCGGTAGCTCAGTGGGTAGGATACTTGCCTCCAGACCAAGAGGTCGCAGGTTCAAATCCTACCTCCAGCACACCACCACTGGGTCCCTGAGCAAGACCCTTAACCCCAAGTTGCTCCAGGGAGACTGTCCCCTGTAGTTACGGAATGAAAGTCGCTTTGGATAAAACTGTCTGCTAAATGTCATAAATATAAATGTAAATGTAGACAAAGGCTGGTTATTGAATCAGACCTCAGTGGCATAGAACACATTTTGAATGAGCCAGTTGATCAAATATTTGCCCCATTGATGCTGTCCACATACTTTTGGCAATGTAGTGTATACAGACAGTCACATAAAATCCACGACACGATCGGTATTTACTTAGTTAAAATGTAATTTCAGCCTAATCTTTGGTGGACGGAGTCTCAGAAGCCCTGAGTTAAAGTGATGTAGATCGTTAACGGCCCATGTCTGTTTCCTGTTGCTCCTCAGGGACATAGACAAAGTGGATGAACTCATGCAGGACATCACAGAGCAGCAGGAGCTGGCACAGGAAATCTCAGACGCAATCTCAAAACCTGTCGGATTCGGGGAGGAGTTTGATGAGGTAAAACCTGCTGAACAGTGTGGTAACTTTGGTCTTTCTCCATGATGGACAAGTAGTCTGTGGCCTAGTGGTTAGGGAGTTGCCCCTGCAATCAGAAGGTTGTGTGTTTAAATCCCAGCACTGCTAGTGTCATCACTGAGGTTCCCTTGAACACTTCTCCCCAGGCGTCCCTCATTGGTGGCAGCCCCCTGTTTTACTTGGGGAATGCAGGGAAAGAATTTCACATTGTTCACACTGTGCTGTGGGGTGTTCACATGTGCCAGTAAGGGGCAACTTTACTTGTAGGCAGCAAGTTTGCTCATTGCTGCTGCTCAGATTACATGCTGACAATTTTGTGATAATAGAAATAAGGCCTTAAAACCTTGTCACAAGCAACGCTTTTAATGTTTCATCTGTAAAATTGTATTAACAAGGAAAGAGAGTGTGGAGGAATTCAGGTCATGAGGCCCCTTAACTAGGACATGCCTCACCTAACAGGACCACAGCCGTCCAAAAAAAAACAACATTGCTGCATGTTTGAAGTTTGCAAAATAGCATCTGGATGTTCCTGTGGACAAATTTTCTGTGGACAGACGAAACCCAAGTTGAGATATTTGTAGGAAACACACAACACTATGTGTGGAGAAAATAGGCACAGCACACCTAGATCAAAACCTCATCTCAGCTGTGAAGTATGGTGGAGGGGGCATCATGGTTTGGGGCTGCGTCAGGGCCTTGGCTGATTGCTATAATCGTTTAGCAAGAAATTTCGCAGGAGAATTTAAGGCCATCTGTCCACCAACTGAAGCTCAACAGAAGACGGGTGGAGTAATAGGATAACGACCCAAAGCATAGAAGAAAACCAACAGCAGATTGGCTTCAACAGAAGAAAATACGCCTTCTAGAGTGGCCCAGTCAGAGTCCTGACCTCAAACCAATTGAGATGCTTTTGCATGACCTCAAGGAAGCGATTCCCAAGAATATTGCTGAACTGAAGTAGTTCTGTAAAGAGGAATGGTCAAGGATTACTCCTGACCGTTGTGCAGGTCTGCACTGCAACTACTGGAACGTTTGGTTGAGGTTATTGCTTCCAAAGAAGGGTCAACCAGTTATTAAATCCAAGGGTTCACATGCTTTTTCCACCTACACAGTGAATGTTTACATGGTGTGTTAAATAAAAACATGAAAACATCTAATTATTTGTGTGGTGTTAGTTTAAGCAGACACGTTTTATGACCAATTTGTGAAGAAATCTATGTCATTCCAAATGGTTCACATTCTTTTTCTTGCAGCTGTATGCCTTGAGATTTTATGGTTTTCTGCCCCTGTTTTAACATCAACAAAAGCGGTGTTTCTGTGAATGGAACTATTGTTAGTGTTGTAGCTGACCTTCATCTGTTCTGATTCTATGTCTGTATATTTCATTGTAACAGGATGAGTTGCTGGCCGAGTTGGAGGAGTTGGAGCAGGAGGAGCTGGACAAGAATCTGCTGGAGATTGGACGCACAGAGAATGTACCGCTGCCAAATGTGCCCTCTACATCCTTACCTTCCAGACCAGGTACTTCTATACCACACCATTATGTGTCTGTTGCTAAGCTCCTTTACTGTTTCTACAAGAGTAATGGCACAGATTTCACACTATGCATCCAAATTGCCTGTAACAAATATCCTGAGAGAGAACACACTCGCATTTAGTGTATTTCTTTTAATGGGGTAATACTTTTTGAGTATGATTGGCCTGCCTTTGGGCTGCGTGCACATTACAAGCCTTAATGCTCATTTCTGATGTCTTAATCGGATCCGATCTGAGTAATTCATGTGTAGAAATGACCCATATCTGTCATTGCTGTGAACAAACTTTGGTCCAGAAACGTCTAATACATAAATGATTCCTCTGCGCCATGAACTACAATAATAATGAATCAGAACCAGAAGACTTTTTTGATCCCAGGGGAAATAGATTATGTTATGACTGCACAGTCATAAGTCTAATACATTAAAGTCAAATAAAAACACAGTTAACAGTGAACTACTGTTCATGATTATGTGCGAAGGTGAAAAAGGCTAAATTCTTTAATGATCCTACTGCGCTTACAAGCCGAAACTCCAAATGCTGCTATGCTGTGAACATGTAACTACAGTAGGAAAAGAAAATTCATGAAGCCCATTCTCATTAAAATGATATCACTGTGAATTGGGTGCATATCTGACCAAGAAATACATGTGAAAGGGACTTGATCTGATATGATTTTGGGCCCCAGAAAAAAGCAGTTTTGTGCCACTTTAACATGATAATATGAACACAGCTTTAGACACTAAACAAAGCTTCATTTTAAAGCTGGTAGCTTTGAAAGAATAAATATTGAAAGCGAATGTGCTTTTTTTTTTTTGCAGCAAAGAAAAAAGACGAAGAGGACGAGGACGACATGAAGGATCTGGAGGCTTGGGCAGCCAATTAATACCTGCTGTTCTCCACCCCATACACACATATACACACACTACATACAGTTTCCTGCAAACGATGGAACCGGAAGGACTTTATGTTTTAGTGTGATGCGTTTGGATCTGAGAAGAAGTTAAGATGAAGATGAATATATAAGAGGAAAGCAAACACCACCGTAACTACAAAACAAATACTACTACTCAAATAAATCCTGCAGCGCTTTTACTGTCCGCACGAGTTCTCCGAGCAAGACTCCCTGTGGCCTCATCCACGGACAACGAAGACAGAAGACTCAAGGAAAAAAAAAAGAAAGGCTTAATGTAGAATTGTTTACCAGTAACGTTCTCTTATCTTATATATTTATCTGAAAACACTCCTGCTCTACAGAGAGGCCCAGAATAGAGTTTCTGTTTCTACCGAGGAGGCAACAGACATGAATCCATTTTGTGCACAAACGACACGTCCATAAACAATCCGTATCGAGTTTCTGGCATTTCAATGGGAGTAAGTGTGTGATACTCTTTTTTTTTTTTTTTTTTCCCCAAAAGTTAAAAACACTAATTTCTTATAAAATGCACTTAAGATTTTCAGTCCATGCATGGTATGCATCACTACATCATGTTGGGGGAATTACTCATTTTTTTGAATGAAGGCTCCACTGTAGATTTGGTGGTTGTTTTGAAGTGTTCGAGGGACGATACCTTATGTGCTGGTTTGGGGTGATGGTTTGAAGAAGTACCTCGAACGTGTTACATTTCTCCAGGTGTGTGTGTGTGTGTGTGTGTGTGTGCGCGCGCGCGCGTGTGTGTGTGTGATGGTCATTTCCAAGGTCACTACAAACAGAGCAGAGCTGTGGACGATCTTCTGTCTGCTCTTCTGAGTGCGGATGTGTTCAAAGGTGTCTGTCGTTCAGATTTATTTAAAATCATGTTTTACTTTGCAGAGTCGGTTACTTTATTCTAGGTTCTCCCTAGTATTTTATTAGGTTTTCAAGTTTCTAGAGTATATATATGAAGGATAATTTCCATGTTCTGTTACAGAGATGGTGGGAGAGAAGGCGTTTTAAACATGAGTAGGGTTACCCTGTCTTTCTTGGAGCTCTTTCTGTTTTGGCTGCTGTGTGTTTGCTTGTAAAAGGGTATGTGTTTTGTTTGCTCATAAACAGCCTCACTTTCTCACGTTCTCCTGCCCTGCCTTTTCAATGTCCTTCTAACCACATGCCTAAATTAAAGGTTTTGCCAAATGACCCCTTTTCATGAGTTTTGTTGAACACTTTCCGTTATTTTATTTATTGTTTGGGTCCGAATCATATTAATTGACTTCAGATCGCAGAAGAGTAAAGTGTGTGACGAAGGTGAATTTCCAGATCTGGAGATCGACGTGTGATCAGAGAACAGGCCAGGCATATCGATATGATTTTAAAACACCCCCCAATTTCAAACATTCACTGAATGAAATGGGTTCCAGTGTGTCCATTACATGCCAGCGGTCAGTAGCGTTTAGTGACACCCTTCAGTGCAGTTTAATGGTTTTTGTTTTTCTCTTTTAAACCGGAGGATAAACCCAACCCCGTGTTCTGTCTGGGGAAAATGCAAGCTGATTTGTACAGAATCTGAAAGAAGTAGCTTTAAAGCGTTTGTATGTTCTCATTACCTTGTTGTTGTCGGATTTATTATTACTATTAAAATGTATTGAATATTTTCACTGATTGATCATGTATTTCCTGATAAACAGTCACTCCACCCCTGTTCAGTATTAAAGGTCCAGTAACACAATACACAACCTGAGGAACAGTTCTGTGCAAAAGTCTAAGACCCCTTTGAATTTTTTACAAAAAATGTCTTTTGTGTCTTTGCATTTTTGTGATAATGTGTCTTTCTGACCACGAAGTTAACATTATAATAAATGTAAACAAACAAGAAAGCAGTAAAAGATTAGTTTTGTTCGTAAAAGTAGCTGATTCTGTATGAGCTGGTGAGAACACAGGTTCGGTTCCAGATTCCTCCTCGGTTCCTCCAGCCGTTGTTTGGATTTGTGAAACTCCGTCAGCAGTTCCTAAATTTAATTTCATTTTATGAAGGACTGATTGAGTCAAACCAGATTTCAGATGAAAAATTCAAGTAATGCTTCTTACTTGAATATACTGCTATACTGAACATAAAATCACTATTTACTGTATAGTGTTATTTATATTTATTCTGTTTAGTTTTATGTAGTATATTTAGTTGTATTAACTTCTCTTTTAAACAGTTTTTTGGGTGCTAAGAGTTGGGCACACTACTGTAATTCTTCTCATACCTAACCTGACATATGTAGGGGGACACGTAGATGTTGTCATTTCTGAAATATAGTGCATGAATCAGAATTATTTCATTATAACTTCATGCAGTTGTTTGAGAATCATCTGCAGCTCAATTTATCATTCTGGACCTCTGAAAGTTCTCCGTTATTGAAAGCACTGACTGAACACGAGTGTAAAGACTCCTAACATCCCTTAAAAGACACTTTATAAACTATACATTTATAGATTTTTTATATTTTATATAAAATTTTATATAAAAATACGTTTATTTAAGTCATTTTCTCTGTCACCTGTCCATTTAAAATATATTCAGCAGCTTTTTTATCATAAAAATATACTAATCCGAGGTACATCTTGGGTGGTGGCGTAGTGGATAGGATACTTGCCTCTAGACCACGAGGTCATGGGTTCGAATCTTACACTCAGTACACCACCACTGGGATCCTGAGCAAGACCCTTAACCCCAAGTTAAATAAAAGCGTCTGATAAATGCTGTAAATGTAAATCTGACTATAATCTGTAGTGTATTAGTGATATAGTGATATTAGTGATATTAGGACTGACCTCACACCTCACTGACTAACAGCTCATCCATGAGTCTTCCTGATTAACCCGTCATCACCGGGACCCCACTCTCACCACAAAAAGACCCAGAGGATCTTCTGCACCTCCACAGAGTCTGAGCTGTTGTTTGGATTTGTGAATACACATGCACTGAACATACACTCACTATACACTGTAAAATTTAATTTGTATTTATTCTTTGTAATTTCATTTCATAACATTAATGTGAAGAAAACGTGCACTACTCATCTAAACAGTTTTTAATGATTAATTTCACAGGTGCCCAAGACTTTGGCACAGTACTGTAACTTTTCTCAAACCTGACATTCAAAGGGAAACACACATTTCATTTCAAGTCTGTTCTCACAATGAAACATGAAGGGTAATATCAAGTAGATTAGTGGTTCTCAAACTGGGGGGCTCAGGGGGCCGGGGAGGTATTCTCAGGTATTCGCTTCTCAGTCATTTTTATTGTATTAAATTGGCTTTAGCTATGTGTAAAGTGGTGAACTGTATTAAAGTAGTCTTTCTAACATAACCCTCTTTAGCAGGACCCCACTCTGACCACAAGAAGACCCCAGAGGATCTTCTGTACAGAGTCCGGCCCCATTTACGAAACACTACACAAACAGGTCTAACGTGGGAAATATTTTCTAGGCCGATTACGTGTGTAGACTCAAACTAACATAGTAGTAATTTCATATCGACCCAGCAGCATGCACTATCAGTGCCGGGGTGAGGTCAAAGGTCCAGGATTGCGTTCAGCTTGACAGTTTCCAAGGTACACGGAGTTAGGACCTGTCTGGTTTGAGTGTTTGTTGTTTGGGGGATTTGGGTGAAGGGAGCACTCCTAAATCTCTTGTTTAATTAAGCACTGTTATCTTAGTGTTGTTCATGGGGAGGAAAATTATTGCGTCAGACTGAAGCTGAGTGGTATACAGTGAAACCTGCAGGGTTACAAAACAAGAGACTCGAAATGAGTTAAATATGTCTAAGAATAGTGAAGAGAGTCAGCAGTGAAGCTCTGAAATGGTTGAACTCATGTATGAAAAAAGTTGGCCATATATGCTTTAATCTCATTTCAAATCTGAACAGAGTAAAGCCAAAGCTGCAAAGAATATTATAATCAAGGGACAAATGTCTTGGGCATAGTTGTTGAACTTGATTGTTCACTGATGTGTAAGACTGAATTGTTGGTTTTGTCTTGTGTAATTGCACTATATCAAGTAATGTACTGGGTGGTATATGTATGTATTTATCCAAACGCACACACATTATTAAGGTGCGCCCAGGCTAAAAGTTAATGCTCTTCTATTTCGGTTGTATATTCATCAAAAATAAAAAATATATACTATACTATAATAGACTAGTTAAGACTATACTATCCTATTCAAATACTTTACTGTACTATACTGTACTGCACTATACTATTCTATATGTACATTGTTAAAGATAATGGTAATGTATGGTTTTTAATGAAAACATAACACGTATTTGTATTAATTCTTTACTTTGAACGCAATCTAAACCATCGAAGACAGTATCTAGTTAAATCTGTTAAACATTGGTGAATCCCTTGCTGGAATTTAGCTACTGATTATATTCTGTAACCCCAGTTTCTTATAAAACCCACTGAAGTCACTCTTACACAAAGTCACTCACTGCAACACACCCACCACCTGCTCGACTGAGTAGGGCGTTCATTGGCTACGGCAGAGTGAGGCCTGGACCAATGAACAGCGAGGGGCGTGGCATGAATTTTAAAAAGAAGGCGTTTCTACCCTGTTATATTGAAGTTCCCGGTTTGGCTGTTTCCCTCTCTGATCAGGTTGGAAGCCAGGCTGAAACTAAAATCAGCGTCAGACCCAAGAAGCAGCAAGAAAGAAAACCAACAATGTCCGAGAAGCTGCCCTTCAAAGTCGGTGAGTGTTGCTAGATTTGGTGGTAATTCAGTTTTAGCACCAGAGTTCAAGTTCTCCCGTCCACCTTAACTGGTGCAGCAGTTACACTGCATGGACAAAAGTATTGGGACATCTCTTAATTGTTCAGTTCAAGCGGCCCATTACTTCCAGCGAAGGGCAATCTTAATGTTTCACACACCAAGACATTCTGGACAACGCCATGCTTCCATCTTTGTGGACACAGCTTGAAGAAGAACCTTTTCTATTCCAGTATGACAGTGCCCCAGTGCACAAAGCAAGCTTCATAAAGACATGGCTGGATGAAAGAACTTGACTGGCCCGCACGTAGCCCTGACCTCAACTCCATCCAACACCTTTGAGATGAACTGGAAGAGAGATTGTGAGCCAGGGCCTTCTTATCCAACAGCTGTGCCTGGCCTCATAAATGCTCCGCAGAATGCATAGGCACAAATTCCCACAGAAACTCCAAAATCTTGAGAAAAGTCTTCCAATAGGTGTAGAAGCTGTTATAGCTGCAGCGGGAGACCAACTCCACATTAAAGGCTATGTATTTTGAGGGCAGTGTCATTAAGGTCCCTGTCAGTGTGACGGTTAGAAGTCCCAATACTTTTGTCCATGCAGTGTAAATTCTGGCGCCTTGGCTTAGCTAACCGCTAACGAGCTAATTTCGCAGCGTTTATGGAGCCGGATGAATCTTATACAAAATTAAAGCTATTAAAGTAAATTTAGCTTCACTCCAGTGCGTGCAGAATGAAAATCACGGGGCTGAATTTGGAAGTGGGTAACTTATCACATGGTAATGAACCCAGTCATCACTATTTTGCAGCGGTGGCTCTCGATATAATCTCCTTTCCTGTATTTGTGTGCTATAGGAGCACACACAATGTGTAAACATGTAGTTATTGTAATATTTCATTATGCTTACTTCATGCTGGGCCACAAGAGAGCATGCTTTCATTCAGTGCGGTTCGAACTGCCATGGTGGCCGTTGTAGTCTTTTTACTCAAAGCGTTACGTTGTGCTCAATGGGAAGCTTGGCGTAGATGAACTACATTTCCCATGTTGCAGTGACATGTCATATGTCAGGTTCAAAATGCATTCGTCGAGTATTATTCGACACGTGGTTGTATTAAGCCTGAACAAAATGATTCTTTCACGGTTTTTTTCCAGTGCAGTTCCCTTCTCAATTATAAGTTAATCGGCTTAATTTAAAACAAAAGCTCCCTCAGCGGCTCATTGGACCATCTGTTTTAAGTTTGATCAACTTTTGTGCTTATATTAAAAATTTGCATCAGACAGTAGTTATAGATTTTACATGAGGGTGGATCTGTAACTTAGTATTATGAGCTGGTTAAGAAGGTTGTACTTTGGTCTTATGGATAGAGGGTCCAGAGTTCAGTTTTCAGGAGCAAAGTGACTTGTCAGAATGGTCTTTTAGGAAACACTCACGCTTCCAGACTGAATTAACCATCATTACTGCTAAAATAAATACAACTTGGCAGTTCTCACTGTCTGCTCCTATGGAACTCTACAAATTTGTATTAAGGCTACATGATCTGTGCAAAGAACTAGTTGTTTATAGCAGTTAGATGCTTTGTAAAAAACATTCACAGCAGTTACAAACACATGCAAAACTACAGAAGCACCATGCACTATTGTTCAAAGTGCAAAATATTAATAAAGAAATGCATAACAGCTGCAGTGTATGTAGTACATGGGATGTATATAGATATTTCAGGCACGTGGTTTTAGATTGCTTCTGGTGAATTCTAGTTGTACGTTCTCTAAATGTTGGGAGCTCGTGACCCTTAAGAGATATGAGCTCCTTGGCCTGCACAGCACACCCAGGCACAGCTGTCTGAGTGTGTTTGACAGGTGGAATATTTCTTGACTGAAAAGGCTACAGTCTTGTTAGTGTAGAAGATACTATTTTTTTTTTACATACATAAGCTTCGGCTGTTTGTGTGTGTTCATGGTGTTGATGTGCAGACAAAGCAATCTGAATATTGAACAGTGCGGTTTCTCTTAATCTCTGCCTGAGACCTTGAGTCAACATGATTCACACAAGTAGAGTGCCTGGTGTCTGTAGTGAGTTAAGCTTATTACAGCTGCACTGTATTTGATCTGTTTCGCTCTGTGTGCATGCACTTTAGTGCAGCGGGCTCTCTCAGCCCAATGGCAAACGCAGTTTTACCCAGTAAAGATGGGTATATATTAGGGCTGCACAATATATCACAAATGTACCATTGCGATATCAACACGCACAATATCCATATCGTGGAAAAAAATTCATATCGCAAAGACTGACTGAACTGCAATAAATGATGTTTTTCCAAAACTTGTCACCCAGTGCCACAGAGAAGAGGGCAAAAAATATCTGGGCAGTTTCTTCATCTTCTGTGCTGCTGTTATAGATATAATTTATAATTTAAATTTTGTTTACATTTGTTTAAGAGTTATTAATTATTATTATTAAAACCTTTTTTTCAACAAGGTTCAATGTTTCAAATATTTTATGAGGGGCATTAAATGCTCTGTAAGCAAATTCTTTAAAAAAAAAAAAAACATGTTGGAATGGAAAATTACATTTCTATGCATGCTTTGTGCATAGTCAGCATCTGGAGTCTATGTTGCCAGCAAATCCAAAGCAGAAAAACATCAACACTATAAAGGCTACGTTTTTACTTACTTGTCGCATGTGATATCGCCATCGCAACACTCAACATTATCGCATATCGCATGTTTTCCTAATATCGTGCAGCCCTAGTATACATATAGTCTCTGGATACGACAGAATGAGTGAAGTTAATGACATTTACATTTGTAGTATTCAACAATTTTCCTAATTGGTCTGAAGCAAGATTGTGTTTTCTAGGACGTACCAATATAGTTTATTCCCTGCGGGTGTGTTTTTGTTGACTCTCTGACCTTTAAAGGGGACTTGCAGCAGTTTTTACAGTTTCTTGATAACAGTTGAGTTATGTAAGGTCTGATGTGAAATGTTTGAATTATAAAAAAAACATACTGATTAGATTTTTTTGCAGTGATTGTGAATGTATCCAGGGGTCGGCAAAAATTTTTTCTTTTTGCCCCAACTGTTCATTTAATTGGACCAGTTCAATGAACGTGGCTTAGAAGCACTTCAGGTCCTCATGCACCTTTAGGTAGATCCTTAATCTGAACTGACTGTGAAAAGCAAAGAAGTTTAATGGCTCTGCACTTTGAGAGTAAAGCATACTGGCCATTGTACCTTTGTCTGGAGCGTTATGGAATAGAGCTGCTTGCCTCGGGCTCATGCGAGATCCTCCCTGGTTTGAATTATATTCCCTGTGATTCACCGGCTGTAATTCGCCAGTTGTACGTGTCTCTGCTTGTTCTGGCTTAGAGGCTTTTACGGTAAGAGATGCGGAAAAAAGGTAACAAGTTAGATATGATGTCACTTTTAACTGGGCTTTTATGCACATAGTTTTTCAATGCTGCTTTGAAAACATCTTTTTTAATTTACCATTTATACATTCTTCAATAGTCCCTCTAAAGATCCAGCAGGGGGTGCTATTGGTGCATATCTTTAAAACTGAATAAGTATTTTCAAAACTGTCCTTTATAGCAGCGGTCCCCAACCTTTATTTTGTGATGGACCGGTTTAATATCAGAAACTATTTTCACGGCCCGGCCTTTAAGGAGTGGCAGATAAATATACGTATTTATACAAATAAATGATCTGCATAAAAATGGGGTATCTTTAAAATATAACAAACGTAAATCCAATGTGTACCCGCAGCTTTATTAACAGCATTTTCATAACAACGAGCCGACAACAACATAACACGTCTAACATCCATGTTTTTTTTTTTTTACTGTGCAGGCCGGTACCAGACCGGTACCAGTCCGCGGGCTGGGGGTTGGGGGTCACTGCTTTATAGTATTTGTGAGATTCCCTGTAAAATAAGTTAACGTTAAAAGGTATAAGCTAAATGGAACAGTAAAAAACGTGCTAATTTCAAAATGGCTAGAAAATCAAAAGAATGTTGGTAAAGAAGAAAAATACATTAAATGAAATGAGGATCTCATTCACTGTCAATCTGATCTGTCCTGTTGTAATAGTTTGTATGTGTTTGCGTGTGTCCAGCTGACATCAGCCTGGCTGAGTGGGGGCGTAAGGCGATTGATATTGCTGAGAATGAAATGCCGGGGCTGATGAAGATGAGGGAGCTTTACGGCTCGTCCAAGCCCCTGAAAGGAGCACGCATCGCCGGCTGCCTGCACATGACCCTCCAGACGGCTGTGCTCATCGAGACCCTCACCACCCTCGGAGCTGAGGTGAGACGGGTTCAGAGGGTTCAGTGAGATTTAAAGACCCGAGGAGTCCTAATCCGTCATTGCTTTCTAATTGGGTTAATACTGAGCTTGTGATAACAAAACACAAGTACAAAGCAAACCCATCCCCCATCACACCCAGCCTACCACCACCCTCCCTTAATAACTCCTCATGTATTTGGTGCCAGATGACTATATCAGTGATATTACCTATATGTACTATATTTTAGAATGAGTATGAATTTCACTCAGTTTACTTTGATAATGAACATGATAAAATGACCATATAATGTGGCCAGGTGATTGTTTTAATTCTATTTTTGTTCACGGCGTCTGGTATACCGACTGTTAACTGCAGTGTGTCAAAAATGAAGAAGTGCCTCAGATGAAAGACAAATTAGTTTAAACTACACAAAAATGACACACAGTACATTTCCCAGATACTATTTACAGTACTGTCCCAAATTTCATTGGGAACTCCAGGATTATTTATGAAGTTTAATAACTCTCTTTAAAAGGTTCCATTCACCACCACTCTCACACAGTTCTGACTCTGAAACAGTGTTTCTAACCAAACCCACTCTGAATTACTTTTTTTTTTTTTTTTTACATCTTAAGGAGATTTTTCACAGGATTAGTAGAATTTCTCTTGAAAGGGCTCGTTTATCTATAAGTATACAAACTGTACAAATATACACACTGTTGCATCAAATTCCTGCTCTCCGTTCATTTCCTCTGTGAAGCTGAAATCTCAAGGCCGAGTTTTATCAGTAACTCTGTGGGCCCGACCGCAGTTAAGAGCTGAAAGCAGCTGTGCATCTTCTCAGTGAGAGATTCTTGGAAATCCTGTAAGAACTGTGTGAACTTTCAGTGTGCAGCAGGTGGCACTTGACTGTATTGATTCTCTTTCTCTCTTTTTCTCTTTCTCTTTCTCTTCTCTTCTCCCACTCCAGGTCCAGTGGTCCAGCTGTAACATCTTCTCCACCCAGGATCATGCTGCAGCTGCCATTGCCAAGACCGGTGTTCCAGGTAGAATCTGTCTGTCTGTATGCTGGTTAAGTTCTGTCACCTGTTGGCTTTTTGATAAGAGTCAGTCAGGAGAAGTTCTGAGGTTTGGTATTCTGCTTCATATCATGGTGCCTGTAGTGATTCTCTATTGTAATCAGCAGTGAACGATAATCGTGTGTGTTTTAGTGTATGCTTGGAAAGGCGAGACTGATGAGGAGTACGTATGGTGTATCGAGCAGACCATCTACTTCAAGGATGGTCAGCCCCTCAACATGATCCTGGATGATGGAGGCGATCTGACCAACCTTGTGCACCAGAAATACCCCAAACTGTTGGCAGGTGAGGTTCTTGTACTTTAGAGCTTATTTTTAGGCCTAGAATGCCTCATCATATGAGCGTTTTCTTTGAGGTTTCTTTCTTTCTAAAGAGCATAATTCTTGAAATCAATTTTTTAATAGTCTTGCTGTTTGCTATTTCAACTTTATGAAATAGCAAAGTGCTAAATCATCTTTATGTGCAATATCTTATGACATGAAATGGTGATGTGAAATATGTCAATAATATAACTTATGTCAATATTACTGATCTGCAACTGATCTCTAACATACTCAGTGTATATAGAACAATTCCAAACAACTGTTTAAGTTTTCTAGAGCAGCGGCACCCAACCTTTTTCATGCCACGGACCAATATTTTCACGGACCGGTTTAGATACAACTAAAAAAATGTATTTTAGACTTTATATTTTATATTGTTCTTGTTGTACATTTTTAATTATAAATATAAATTACATCAATATAATTAGCCTCCTGATAGAATTGTACTCCTGAAATCTCTCATTAAGTATGTTTGTGTGTTTTGACTGAATAAGTTTGCTTTATTGGGGCACTTTGTTTAGGGATTGTTCCTTTTATTGCCACTAGATGGCAGCATTTCACCAATATTGCTTTTGGTGTTTTAAGGTTTGTTTCCCCCCCCCCCAGGAATCAAGGGTGTCTCCGAGGAGACCACCACAGGTGTTCACAATCTCTACAAGATGCTGAAGAAGGGTGATCTTAAAATTCCCGCCATCAATGTCAATGACTCTGTTACCAAGGTACCTGCAAATCTCAAAATATATCGGATCTCAATATTTTTTATAAAGTTGCACCAAGCCCATTACAAAAAATAAGAATACTGCCTAATGTGGTAAACTCAAAGACCCAGTAATCATATTCCACTTTGGCTTGTTCCAGATTAGGGGCTGTCACTGCACATCTCCATTTCCTTCAGTCCTCTGCATCTTCCTCTCTCACACCATCTGCCTGCATGTCCTTCCTCAGAACATCCATAAACCTCCTACTAGACCTTATCTTCTCCTCTTCCCTGCAGCTTCATCCATGCAGTGTCTCTCCTCTGCTCAGCTTCCTCCTCCCAACACATGCAGTTCTCTGCTCAGCATCCCCCTCCCAACACATGCTCGGTCTCTGCTCAGCATCCCCCTCCCAACACGCGCTCGGTCTCTCCTCAGCATCCCCCTCCCAACACGCGCTCGGTCTCTCCTCAGCATCCCCCTCCCAACACGCGCTCGGTCTCTTCTCGGCCTACTCTTTCTTTTATTTAGTCATTTATTAGTGAGAAATGAACTATAAGATTAAAAGCCTCATTAAAATGTAATCTACAGGACAAAGACACTTCAGCCAATCCCCAGCCTTCTTTTAATTGAGATCTTGTATGATCTTGCTATCTGTATGATGACATGGGCTGTGTCTGAAATCACGCACTTACGTGAGTGCACTGAAATGCCGTGTGTAGTGCGCACTGAGCACTGAGCACTTCCTTCTGTAGTGCACACTGCCTTGGTTCAGTGCTGTCCTAAATGGAACACTAATGTTTTGCGCTTAGCGGAAGTGACGGATGCACATTTACTCGCGATTCTCCAGCCGCCAAAATATCTGCCGGTTTTACCATTGTGTACATCTGTAAAATAACTTGCATTATAACTTCCATTTACTTCCATTTATACGAACGAGTTGCCTCCGATTGGGCTTGCATTTCACTGTTGGCTGCCACTATTCAACTTGAAAACTTGTTAAGTCCCGCTCCCTCTGCTATGGTGCCCGTTTATTGCACATAGTGTCCATCATTAATTAAATTTCACATAGTTCTTTAATTTATCAATTTAAATTACTGCCTTGGTTGATGCAGACCTTTTCTATGAAAATCCCTACACTACACATCACTAAAAGCTGTCTGTAAAGCACTTTAAGCTGCTACCTGTATGAAAGTTCTCAAACATTTATCATCATCATCATAACTTTATTCTATATGATTATTTCGGAACTGTTGCAGCGCAGCAGGATTTAAGATGGAGTCAAGAAACATTAGCTAGAAGGAAACAAAGAACTCGAAGGAGACAAATAAAAAAAAAAAGCTGTGCAGCTCAGGCACCTGTGAGCTGCTCATTCATTATGGAGGATCGGATTTGTGAGCTTCCGCAGTTCAGCACTAGTGTTGTGCATTTTTGGGGAAATGTCTTCTAAAAAAAAAAAAAGCTTTAAAAAAGTAATGAGTTCTGCTCCATCAACAACAGCTTCAGGAGTGAATTTATGGAGGAAACAAACACGTTTTAAAACCCTGAAGTGAAAGCACTTTTTTTACGGGTCTTTTAACTTAACCAGAGCTTGTGGTTCTGCGTGTGGCCGATCAGAATTAAACGGGAAAGAAGGGCGGTTAAGTACATCTGAGCACCATGTGTATGAATCACTGGTAATAACAAGCGTTAAACACTATTCCACTGTTTAGAATGAGAAAAGAAAGATGAGTTTAAGAATAAATTACATACAGTATGCATTTGGGAGCATAAAATATGAGCCATATAATGTTTTTTGTACATAGCATAGTGTATTTAGTACTTTCTGGAGAGTTTTATTTTGCTTGCATTTTATATTGTCTCTGGGATCTGTAAAGTTTACTTATTCTTATTCTGAGAACACGTGTCAACAGGTCATAAACGTCAAAGATAAGATGATGGGTTCTGTAGTGTTTTTGCCGCACGTACAGTTTTTGTAATGAAGCTAGTTCTATACTGCATAGGTTAGGGTTAGGGCCTGTCTGACTTCGCACTGAATATATTGAAACAGTGACTTGATTGGTGCTTTCATAAAACCCCCATGCAAGTCTATTGCAAATCTAATATTACTATAATTCAGAAAGCTGATGTGACTGAATAAAACTGAAAGCAGGTCTGAAATCAATTTGAAAAACTGGTTTAGTAGAGTGTGCTGTGGTTTCAGATGATTAGCAAAAAAAATTGTTGACCTGTTTTATCAGGAAACCTATAGAAACGGTACAAAAGCAGCTTGAGTCAAGTTTTTTATTTATTGTTTGTACCATATTTATGTACCTTAATATCTATGTACTTGCACAAATAAAAAAATGATAGAAATGCATGTACTAGCTGGAGTATAAGTCTTGTGATCTCCATTTGCAGAGTAAGTTTGATAACCTGTACGGCTGCCGGGAGTCTCTGATCGATGGCATTAAGAGGGCGACGGATGTGATGATCGCCGGTAAGGTGGCTGTGGTGGCTGGTTATGGAGATGTGGGTAAGGGCTGCGTTCAGGCTCTCCGAGGCTTTGGCGCCAGAGTCATCGTCACGGAGATCGACCCTATTAACGCCCTGCAGGCGGCCATGGAAGGTGTGTAATTTCTTGCTTATTGTTTGTATCTGAAAAGTTTTTTCAGGGGTTTATATTTGTCAGTATTAAATCCGTATAAAAAAGACCCCCACCCAACCCCACCCTGACTGTGGCAGAAAGGAGGACACTGTCCAGACTTCAGGTTGTCATGGACAACTCTGATCACCCACTCCACAGTGTGGTGACGGAGCTGAAAAGCACCTTCAGCCACAGACTGACTAGTGTAAAGTGCTCCACTGAACGCCACAAAAAATCCTTCCTTCCCACAGCAATAAG
>JBBPDE010195400.1:0-17322 GCA_037974605.1 Nannopetersius ansorgii
ACTGTTTACACTATTTATATAATTACTCTGATCACTGTTTACACTGCTTATATAATTACTCTGGTAACTGTTTACACTATTTATATATTACTCTGGTAACTGCTTACACTATTTATATAATTACTCTGGTCACTGTTTACTGTGTTTACATATCACTCTGGTCACTTTCCACTGCTGAGCTATTATTGCACAAGGCACTTTAACATTCCATTTGCACAATGTACATATGTATGCCCAGATTAAAATTTTTGAATTTTAGATTTTACTTATTGTTTTAATGTTTGCACAGTCAGTAATAGGAGGGGTACAGGATACATTTCACTGTGTGTTGTACTTGTATGACTGCATGTGACAAATAAAGTATCTTGAATCTTGAATCTATCTTGAATCTTGAAACTGACATCTTTTACACTATGGCAGTTATCAAACATAGACACCCTGTGCATTTTGTTGTGGTCAGAAGACACTGAACAGAATCTGTTATACCACCATGCATTGTTGAACTCATATGGAGCTTCCCCTAGTTGTGCCAGATTTGGAAAGAAATGCTGAGGATATTCCTTACATCAGGCCACAGGTAACCAACACCATAATGACTGTTTAATATCTGTGCCCACGGACATCAGACCTGGTGGAGCTATGCAGTAGAGTCTAAACCTACTTGTTTAGTCAAAGTTTCTGTAATTAAAGGGGACATATTGTGCAAAACTCACGTTTGTTGTAATTTTACATTTATCGCATTTATCAAATGCTTTTATCCAAAGCGACTTCCATTCCCTACCTACAGGGGGCAATCTCTCCTTGGAGCAACATGGGGTTAAGGGCCTTGCTCAGGGACCCAGTGGTGGTGCTAAAGGTAGGATTCAAACCTGTGACCTCATGTTCCGGAGGCAAGTATCCTACCCACTAAGCTACCTCCACCCCTTAATAGGTCCTGTAATAGGTCTATGGGCTATACAAAACATGTTCTTTAAGTTCTTTGCACAAAATCATTCTCACATAAACATGCTCTCTTAGCGTGAAACCTCTTTTACTTTACTATTTTTTCCCTCATAAAACACACCAGTATTAACAATAAATCTATCTTTCTCACTTCTTGGCACACGAAAGTGCTCTCTTTTGTTATTATTTGACAATTACAGAAATCTTCTTTCCAATGACAAATTTCATAATACTTACCAGTTTCTCATACAATTTACAGTATTTAACCTGGTATGTAAGGCAAAACTGATATCATTCTATTAGTTAATTATCACCTCTCCTATAACATGAATATCTGCATTAGCCCTAATATTATCTCTGATGATTGCCACATTCTTAATAAAAAAGTGTTCTCCAAAATGGAAGTACTTTTGGAGTGACTTGATTGGTGATGTTGACTGGAAAACTGCTTGGTTATTGCATTATAAATTTTGCATTTCCAATAAAATATAAGAAATACATTTTAAGATTCTGCATAAGATATACCCCATGGATGTGCCTAACGAGTGTGCCTTCTATGGTAGGGAAGAATCAATACCCCACAATTTTTATGACATGTTTAGTTTGTGGATGACGCTGGTTTAGGAATATCCTCACAAAAAGATGTCTTTTGCTATTCTATACATAAAAATAAAGATATTGAATATGTAACCAACTTTTTACCTTCTTGTAATTTTTTATCCACAAACACAGGTTCCTCAACATCAAACTAAAACGGAATGTTTTTAAATCAAATTTCAGTATTGTTTACAGTCTCATAGGTTGATGAACAATAAAATACTATTCAGCTTCTTGAGTATGGTGACGATCATATGACAATCAAATAACGATCAAATCATTCACGGATTCAGTCTAACACTGATTTTTCTGAGAACCGAACTGTATTACCACCACCATGAAAATTTGTCAACCACCATAAAATGAAGAAGAAGAAGAAGAAGAAGAAGAAGAAGAAGAAGAAGAAGAAGAAGAAGAAGACACCTGCTGCAGCATGTAGCATAACTGCTCCGTGTCCTTGTATTTTAGTGTTTTAAACATACCCCCCAATTTTCAACTGTTATCTTAGTTTATTTAGTATTAGGATCAATGTTTCTTTTGTGTACAAGTGTTTGCCGCATGCTGTTAATGCTAACTGCTAATGTTAAGGGTTTTTAAACAGTAAAGTTTTCTGATTCTATTTATTTACCTTTACAATTTTTTAAGGGTGATGCATTAAACATATTATAAAATTATTTAGGGCTTACACTGTAAAAAAAATGGCATTTTAAGCATTTTTATTTTTTACCAATACAGCAATTTCACTGTACGCGAAAAGCGGGAGATTACTGTATATGCTCCTGCTCAATGCTGATTGAATAAATGTTGGCAAAAAAACCCAAAACAAAACCCAAAAGCCTTGAACCACCACTAGGTGGAGACAAACTTACAGTCTTGAAAAGTGATCCAGTTATTTAGTCATTGTATTATTTTGAATCATGCATACGACATGTATAAAGATCAAAAAGAAATATACTGAGCAAAGGCATTGTTGCATTATTCCACATGTATCAAAATTAAGGTTTCCAACGGACTAATTTTTAGGCCTATATGGCCAAAAGTATGTAGACACCTGACTATCACACTTATATAAGCTTGTTGCATGTCCCATTTCAAATCCAAGGGCATTAAGATGGAGTTGGATCCCTCCTTGCAGCTATAACAGCCTCCATGCTTCTTGAAAAGCTTCCCACAATATTTTGGAGTGTGTCTAAGGAAACTTGACACACTTCATGCACGGTCTACTGTTCTATGACGGCGCCACATTTCTGCTCTTCAGTACAACCCATTGTTTTGCCAGTGTTTATCTCTAGCATTGGTACGTGCATGATGTTATACACATGTCAGCTGTAGGTGTGGCTGAAACATCATAACTCATTCATTACAAATGCTTCCACACAAGTTTGCCCACATACTGCGCATGGGATTTTGTTTTTACTGTTGGTCCAGACACCTCATGACATCTCAGAGGCTTGGAGCCTTCTTTTATTGTTGTTTAATAATGGCATTATGGTTGTCTTTTTTGTCTTTACCATTGCAACACTTTGTTTTTTTCCCCTCAATAATTTTATTAAAATATTCTGATCATACTAAATTGTTTTGTTTGCATTTATTTATGAAGACATTTAAATTTTTGTCCTCAGGTCTGTATGAGTAGAAATAACATAAAGTCATGTGGTAACACACCACAGCTCATAGTGTGAAATTCTTTCTCTGCATTTAACCCATTCACCAAGTGAAGCCAGCAACAGTGCAGCACCCAGGGAGCCATGTGTGGTGAAGGTATCTTACTCAGGGGTGCCTCAGTGGTGCCACTAGTTGCCCTGGGATTTGAATCCACAACCTTCCAATCATAGGGGTAACTCCCTAATCACCAGGCCACCGGAAGACCCTGGCAAAAGCATAACTTTTGAAGACTAAGAGTTAAAGACTAACAGTTGATGCCATTGTTCATCACATGGCTTCTCAGTACAGTTGTTATTTGACAATGTTTTCATGGCCTTTTTGGTCTTGTAGCTTCACAAACCACAACAGTAATGGTACCTGATAGATATCATATCCAGGGATGCTGCAATAAATAGCAGTTTGTTTTTGATGGTGTTTGTTGGGTCACAATACAATGCATTTCAGTTTTTCAGTTAAAGAAACTTTAGCACACTTTTGGATATGCAGCGCACACGGGTGAACATAGCTACATGTTTTGTTTGTCTGTTGATCCAGGTTCTACATAACATCCGAGAGATTGAACAAGAGTGTCCCATTAATCTGAAGAACTATCTTATGTTCCTGAGAAGAATGTTTCCTGGGATTTGAACCCACAACCTTCCAATCATAGGGGCAACTAATCACTAGGCCACCAGATGACCCTGGTCTTTTAGCTCCTCAAACTACAACAGTGATGATCCTACCCAGTGATGCTGCATTAAAATGCATTTTGTTTTTTGATGGTGTTTGTTGGTGAGCCAAAAATGAATGCATTTTTTGGATTTGAGGTAAAGATACTTCCGCAAGCAAGTCCACAAGCACAAAACACACAAGAACAGCGTTAGCAGCTTTAGCATTTTAGCTTTTTTAGTTGTCATGGTTTCTTTTAAAGAAATGCTTTGACCTGCCTGGTGAGATAATAAGCAGGTTCCATAGCTGTTGCTTCTTCATTCCATGAGCCTGAGAAGAGAAAAAGAGTAAACAGCAAAAAATCTGGTTCAGCCCCATTCCAAGCTTCATTCTGTCTTGGTACATTAAACTTTTTTCATTCCGTTCAATAATTTGGCACAATAACACTGTAAACTTGAACAAAGTGCCCTTATAGAACCTATTAAGGCAAATAATTATATATTTATTGGCATTTTCAGGTTCAGGGCTATAGCATATGCACATTATTATTATTATTATTATTATTATTATTATTATTATTATTATTATTATTATTATTGTTAATAATAATTTAGTTTAAAGGTGCCTTTCAAGGCACTCAAGGACACATTACAGACAAATAAAAAGAAAAAAGCAAAGGAAGACAACTAGACAAACTAATAAATAAAGATAAATAAAAGAGACAAGGCCAAGGGACAAGGTCAAAGAGAGTAGGCAAGTAGGTGAGTTTTAAGATAATGATTGGAAAGTTGGGAGTCAATGCAATGGATTTCTTGAGGAATGGCCACGAAATTGCAGGTTGAAATCTTGGATTGCCAGGATTGATTTAAAATGGGTTTTTTCAGTGTCAAGAAAGTTCACTTACTGAGTGATAACGACTAGGAACTAGGAAGTCCTATGGCATCATTGTTGGACAGCATCATCACAGTATTTAACTGTCTTTAACTGACTCTCTATTTAAATGACTCTCTGAAATGACTATCATGTCTTAGCAGTTTCAAAACTTTCACCTAAAATATCTAAATGGAAACATTAAACAAATTCGTACAAAAACCTTGTTACATATCCATTTTTCAACCTCTCTTGGAACGCCTGTCTTAAACACTCACAGAACATAAAGGGAACATATTACGCAAACATCACATTTTTAAAAACAAGTTAAAATAGGCTATATAAAACATTCAGTCCCTTTCAAAATTAGCAGTTTAAGGGCTCTGTCCTTTTTATGCAAATAAGCTGTTGCTGGCCACACCCCACCCATCCCAACCCATGCTTACCAAAGGAAACAAACAAGCTAGTTCATTCTTAACTGCAATAGAAACACAAAAGTCATTATTTGAAAGTACTTTCATCTCCCTAATCTGCTGACATGTCAATGACAGTAGTTAGCTCATTATTCGAATTTCCGTTCCACCTTAAATACAAAAAAATGGGGAAATGTATATTTTCCACAATATGAGGACTTTAAAATGAATTATACAAGTCATACTTTTAAAGATTATGGCAACTGCAAAGAAAGCATAGTCTGTGAAACACTGCAACTGCTCTGAAAAGAAAAGATAGATAGGTATGATTACTGATATTATGAATCAGTCATTAACTAACTCATAATACCAATAAGATCGAATGCTTATAATGGATGTCTCTTTACCATAGAGCTGAATTTCTGGTAATATTGGCTGCAATTTCATTTTGAAGGGCTACTATGTCTGTAAAATACTTCAGTGTAAAGGCCTCTCACCACACAGTCTACTCTAACACAGACTAGACCTTATTCCCCTGGAGAGTGTAATAAAATGCTACTGAAACTCGAGGCACTTTTCATCCTGACTGAATAGCCAGTCACGCCACCAACCTACATCCCAACACTACTGCTGCTGCTGCTGCTGCTGCTGCTGCTGCTTTAAAAAGACGCTTTATTTCCACAAGCAAACGCTCAAATCTTCATGGTTCACCAATGCGGACTCCTGGTATTTTGATTTTTGGACTGGTCTTGGCACCTTGCGGTTGGATCTTGGATTTGACAAGTACAGTAGCACCCAGCTGGCGCACCGTTCAGCACATTGCAGGACAACCTCAGGATCTGGTGCTTCAACAAGGATTATGGGACATATGCAGGACTTACACAACATCCAGAAATGTCTACTGCAACCAACTGGATAGTGAATACTTTGCCAATTATTTGGTCACTACTGCCCAGAAGCTGATGGTGACGTCTTTGGTAGTGAACCTGATAGGTCTATTTGTGGTGGCAACTGGAGTGAAGTGTTGGAGCAATAGACCACCGGACTGGACTGTGACTGGGGTGGGTGGCTTTTTTATTTTCTTCTCTGGAATTCTTACCCTTATTCCTATTGCATGGTTTACCCAAATGCTTCACAAAATTAAATCCCCATCCAGTGATATCCGTGTTGGTTACTGCATTGTGCTGGGCTACATGGGGAGCCTAATGGAAGTTTTTGGCGGAGGTGCCCTCTTTGTGGGAATCCGTAGATGTTGCAGTGGGCTGAACCGCGGGGAAGTTGTGGCACCGAGTGTCAACAGGAACCATGACCAACATGAAACAGACTCACCAGAAGTCAACTACCCACAAGAGAGCCAGGGCAATGGACTGGAAAACCCATCATACCACGATGGTGCTGATTTTTAATGGAGAAACAGGGCATATTTGAATGCTTTTGGGTTGATCATATAGATCTCTAGTAATAGTACAGAAATAGTACAGAATTCTGTGGAGCATTTCACTGTTGCCAGGTAAATAAAAACATGTCAAATACTTTTTACGTTGTATTACTTGCATTAAGTAAAACAGGCAATCTTGAAAGTAGTGAACTGAGTGTGGTGCTGATCTGGAACCAGCCTTCTTGCATAGTTGAGGCATTCTGGAAAACCTGATTCAGCACCAGTCATGAACGGCTCAATCAAAGCTCTGTTTAGATGCTGAACCACCAACATCTAGAGCTGTATCCAAAGTTTGGGCTGATTTTATTTATGGTTTTGAAGTAACCTAAATAACACACATTTTAAACTCATTGTTCCATGTGTGTGTCCATGTGTGTGTGTGTGTGTGTGTGTGTGCTACAGGATCAAATATATTCACGCAACCCTGTCCTGTGGGAAGACACTGGCCCATTGAGAATGACTAACAACAGATAACTTTACAATAGCTTACAATAGGGGTGGAAGATATAGCCATGATATCATATCACAATATTTTGGATGGAGCTAACGTAAGGGAGTCGCAACATAAGGATGAAAGCATCGCATGCAGCTCCAGAGCCACGGTTTGCCGACTTCTGATGTAGACAATACTACAATCTCTCTGCTTTGGCAGATTGTCAGTACATAGATAGTCTTCATGATCTCATATCGTCATATCGCCCACCCCTATCTGCAAGGTATATCAACAGGTTAAATGTATCCAAATAGGCAGACAGTAAGTGGACATACACCCAAGTGGAGTACAGTCTGTAACTGTAAACTGTAAACTATTGTTGGGTCAGATCACACAGACCCAACAATGGCAAATCTGGTGAATAAAAGTGGAGTTATGAGTTTATGGAGATAAAGAATAGAAATGAGTTTAGGGAGATAAATTGGAGTTATGAGTTAAAGGAGATAAAATGGAGAAACTAAGAGCTAAGAGAGATGGAGATGTCATGAGTTTAAGGAGATAAATTGGAGTTATGAGTTAAAGGAGATAAATTGAAGTTATGAGTTAAAGGAGATAAAATGGAGAAACTAAGAGCTAAGAGAGATGGAGATGTCATGAGTTTAAGGAGATAAAGAGCAGAACTTATGTGTTAATGGAGATACGGAGGAGAAATTAGCAAAATGATATAGAGATGTTATGAGTTTAAGGAGATAAAGAATAGATATGGGTTTAAGAAAATAAAATAAAGACGTTCTCACTTTATATAAACAAAGAAAAGTTGAAGGAGATAAAGAGAGAGGAGTTCTGGGTGTAAGGAGATCAAGTGGGGAAGTTATAAGTTTAAACAGACAAAGAGGAGAAGTTAAAAGTTAAAATAGAAAAGAGATATGAGGGTAAAAGGACATAAAAAGGTGAATTCTCTTCTAGAATATTTAGCCAACACTGTTCTTTGGCTCCTAATGAGTTTAATGAGACAAAGAAAATATTAGAGTTTTAGGAGACAAAGTGGAGAAGTTTTGAGTTTACACTAAAATAGAGAGATAGCTAAGAGAGATAGAGATGTCATGAGTTTAAGGAGAAAAAGAGGAGAAATTAGTTTAAGAAGAAAAAGTGGAGATGTTCTCATTTTATATACACAAAGAGAAGTTTTGAGCTTAAGGGGCAAAAGTGGAGTATTAAAAGTAAGATATGTTTTGAGTTAACTGAGATAAAGAGTTAACTGAGAAAAAAATTGAAAGCTGAAAAGGTCTAAACTAGCGTTTTAGTGCTGGTATTGCAATAAATGACGAAAAGAAAAAAACAGAACTGAAGGGCTCGTTATGATCCTTTTTTTGGCTAAATTTAGTTGAACAACTAGAGGACACGTAGTTTTACATTTAGAAGTCAGTGGAGGTTTACTCAACATAACTGAAAGGAGAACCTGAATGAATCTCCTCCATTCCAGCTGTCGAAACTACACTCCCACCCCCACAACAAGGGAGGATCCAGTCTGAGTTTCAGCCTCGCGTTTACTTAAAAGCTCCGGCGCGGGACGTCAGGCGCTTTCTGTTTTTGAGTCCCGGTTTGTGCTGAGCTGAGCTCCGCGTTAGGGGTCCAGTAAAAAAATGCGCACTCCCGGCATCATCATTTTTGGCCTGGTGATGGCCCCTTGCGGCTGGATCCTGGACCTGACCAGTACAGTGGCGCCCAACTGGCGCACGCTGACAGGCATTTCTGGCGTCTCCACCGACACGGTGCTCAACCAGGGCATCTGGGACATCTGCAAGAGCTTCACGACTTCCAACACGGTGACGTGCAACTTGCGCACCACGGACCAGATCTACTTCAACAACCAGGTGGTCACGGTGGCCCAAGGCATGATGGTTGCCTCCCTGGTCGTGACCCTCATCGGTCTCGCCGTGGTTACCCCCGGAGCGCGCTGCTGGAGGGATAGACCACCGCGCTGGGCGCTCACGTCGTTCGGGGCCGTGCTGATCTTCTGCTCGGGCGCGCTGACCATCATACCCATTGCGTGGTACACACGCGTGCTGACGTCCCTCAACACCACCACGACCTTCACCAACCCCAGCAGCCCCGGGATCGCGGTGGGCTACTGCATCGTACTGGGCTACATCGGGGGCATCATGGAGGTGCTGGGCGGCGTCGTGCTCTTCGTGGGTGTCTGCAGGTGCTGCGACGGGAAGAACCGCGGAGAGAAGCCCGCGCCGGCCTCCCATCCTGCCAGATACACCAGCAGGCCGGCCAGACCCAGACCCAGACCAGCCCCCCGCAGCGTCACTCCCAGCGAGTCCAGTCGCAGCACCACCAGCGTCCCTTACACTAGAGACGAGGACATAGACTTCCCCAGAGCCAAGAGCAAAGGAGCCGTCAACCCGTCCTTCAGTGGGAAACCATACGACGTTGATCTGTGAAAGTGTGTGTGTGTGTGTGTGTGTGTGTGTGCGTGTGTGTGGTCAGCTGCTGAATGCTTGAATGAAGTTGTGAACATTATAAGTTAACTCCAGAAAAGCTGTTGGGATAAACATGAAGCTAACGCTAGAAAAGCTGTTGTATGAAGTGCAAAACCAAGGGGCCTGAAGCCTGATTGTTTATCACATCTCTACAGTGCAGTGGAAAATTGCTATAAAATTCATAGAATTCATATTATGCCAACAATATTCATGTAGTGCTGTCTACAGTAATAATGTAATAATGTACAGTAATAATGGTTCCTGCACTGATTTACTAAGAGAGTCTTATATGAATTGAGTTCATCTTATTCATTTTCTTCATAAGAGGAAGCAAACTGAGGAAAAACTGAATTCTTGAAAAATATAGAAAAATATGTACAATTAGACAATGCTTCCAAAAAGCACTAGGGAAAAAAAGTTTATATGTCCTCAAAAATAAACACTTTTAATAATAGTATGTAATTTAACCAAAAAAATGCATTTTGTAGGCAAAATATTTCCATCAGTTTATTAATTAAACTAATATAAACCGAGGGCAGCTCATGTAGACATATCATTACTTTACTACATTACTAGTGGATTTGTGAAATAGTGCCAACAAAAGAGGCAGGTATAGAAGTTCTATAAAGAGCTGTAGTGATAAATCAGTTGAAGTTTGCCAGATACTACTTTTCTCTTTTTTTGGACTCCTTTTGGTTAAGGAACTTTAATGTAAAGGACTGTGGGGAACCAGGGAAAAACGATAGTGGAGCAGATGTGTTTTCAAGTTCCTTATATTGAGGAACATCTGAATAACTGTTTACAGCTGCTTGAGCCACAGCTCTCATCCTGCACTGATGGTTAATGAAGAGATTTCAGCAACGACCTGTATGAAGGACTGAAGGTGTTGCTGCAAAAGACGATCTGGGTTGTTTCATAAGGGCTGCTCCCATCAGTAGATTCTACTCTGTTTACTGTGCATTTGAGAATTCATATTTATTTATTTGTTCAATGATTTGGCATAATCATCTCCTTAGAATGTACAGAATGGCACAACAAAGACAAATGGGTCTCTTCATTAGGGAAGCTGTATACAGTATAGGTGTGTGTGTGTATTGTTAAGGCTGAATGTCAGGCAGACATGGGCATGAGAAAGAATTATTGACACACTCATCTGTAATGCTCAGTCTCAGGGCTGCGATCACATGTTTAGCCCTCTGAAGCTCAGACTTTGTAATTATGTGTTTTGAATTTTGATTTGGAGTCTCATGGACAGACGTGGGAACTCTGGTCACTCAGGGATGTACACAGTGTATAAATAAATTCTAATCTTTATAAAAAAATGTGCTGTTCGACTTCTTTTCGAGCTTGTGTAAAAAGATATTGTGTAATGATGCCAGAGGATAAAAAAATAAAAAGGGTGTGAAAGGCATTCTACAGGTTTAATCCAGAGAGACTGGTCTGGCTGGTCTTGTTGGTGTCTCCACCTAAAGGAAACAAGTTGTGCAAACATAAAACATGTTCAGTTCCTTGTACTTTTTAAAGAAGGCATAAGCTCAAGTGCCACATGTTCAATAGGCACAGGCACCTTTTTACAGTTAATGATCTATAGAACATGTCGTTCATTAACTTAGTTTAAATCACTGCAGACAACATTATGATGCCTGCAAAGCATATTAACTTTATTAGAATAGGTTTTAAGCTCCAAAGTTTGCTATATTTCTCTATAAGCTTCTGCTGCAAATTCATAGTCTTTCCAAATGGGTTCTTGTCAGGTTTTGACTTGTGCCATATATACAGATTGTGAACTTTACACAGGCGAGCATTTAAACTGCACTTTTCCTTATTGATGGTATCAACAGGGCGGTTATTTTTAGTTCTGAAGTAAACAAGCCAGACCATTTAATAAAAAATCTTTATTAAGAAAAGTACATATTCATGAAAAAAGGACACATTTGCTCTGTGGTCGACGTTTCAGACGTTTTGGGTAAATCTGTGCTTGATTCAGCACCAGATTTGAAAACAGAGGACCGTAGCATTCAAATGCTTTTTAAGTTGCTTTTACCCAAACAGAGACGAGCCTTTTGAACTGACCAGTCAGGTTTGAAGCTAAATAGGTACAATGTGCATCACTGACATACTTAACATATTTAAGGGACCAATCACTGTACACATCATAGCTTTTGTCCCACTCCCTGCCACATGAGATTATCAGCATCAGTGAAGCTGTAATGACAATGCAAGACATTTTTTAAATGCCTCTGCCAAGTAAATACACAACCAGTAAACTTTTTAGGTGGCATTTTAGCACCCTGGTGTTTAGATGTAGGGGTGGGCACTATGATGGTATTCTTAGAGAGACAAATGACAATAATATTATCACTGTTGGAACAAAACATCCTATGTTTTATTTCCATAATTCTTAAATACCAGTTGACCTTTACACTCCATGAATATTTCAAGATGCTTGGACCAATACAGCGGTCAATAAAATCTACATTAACTTACATTCTTTTAAAACATCACTTCTTTGGTTTTTGTTCTGACAGTGACGATATACTTTTCAGTGCATATATATACATCGTCAGTACTTAAAGAACACTTACCAACTGCGTGTTTCACTACAGACAACATATTTCGTCCTGTTTCACTGGATTTAGTGCAGCATAGCGTCCCAAATGTTGAGTAAAAATCCTTGTACAGTCAGAATAAAGCTCTTTATGAGGCACAAAAGTGGTCACAAAGGTGGCACCTTTAAGGGTCTTCAGTAGCTTTAGTACCACATTCTGTTGCAGGTATATATGTCTTTGGGAAAATGTATGTTTATGTGTTTTAAAGAAATGTCTGGAATCAGGACCGAGTCTTTGAATACCACACACCCTGTCTTTCAATACCATACACCCTGTATGGTATTCAAAGACTCTGTCCTGATTCCAGACATTACAATTACTTTTTCAACTTAAAATGTTATGTAAAGATACACATATGTACCATTCTCCTGAGAATGTGAATGTAGTACACAACTGGACTGTTGGGATAAAACTGGATTGGGGCAGAACCCTTTTTCCGACAGTGTACAAAGATTTGCACTGCAGTTTTGTGCCACTGCTAGAGCACTGTGTCTCTGTCAAAATATCCTGATGTGCATCGATCATGAAAATGTCTTGGGGTATTGTCTAGCTAGATTGTTGTCAGTCACGTTTCACCCCTCTACCTCAGTATAACACACTTTCCATATCTGTAAATGTGGTGATATAGTGGCTATGCAGTTTAAAAGGAAATACTCCTAGTGAAATACTTCGCTCTTCATTCTACAAATATAAAATCTAATGTTACTTTCAACTAGCATCCCAAAAATGTTATTCAGAGTAAAGGAAGTCGCTGGAACAAGAGCACCCCAAATGCATCATCATGTACATGAGCATCCAAGGAGCCACTGACCACAGGATTCTAATACTTCTAAATGAGTGCCTTTGCTTTGCTTAAGGAGAAAGTCATACATCCAAACACATGCATCGAGCTATGCAGCAGGCGGTCAACTCTGTTGAGCTGGAGATGTTTTATACTCTTGAGATGTTTCTGGCTGTTGTGAAAGACAGAAAAAAGTATTAGCGAGAAATGCGGCACTAACTACAGCACCAGTGACTGCATTACGGTTCTTCCCATACAATGCAGGCAAACACCAAACAACAGGATGTGGTGTTCTACATATCAGCTGCTGAATTTGTGTGGTGGGTCTGCAAGTACAAATTTGCCCTAGAATACCAAATATGTACCAAAGATGATTAGGATCATAGATCATGTTGTAACAAGCTTAGAAGTCTGTTATCTTAATAAATATTGTGGAGAAATCACCAATAGATGGCAGAGATCACTAACCTTTTTTAATTTTAGGATAGAAATCGGAGTCTCCATTTATTTTCAAGCCCTTCTTAGCCTCAGCTGTTTTTCCCCTATGGGCACACAACATGAAAAATGAAACACGTTTTGGTGGTGTATATATTTTAAGATGTATACACACATGTATAGACATCACGTCATAACTTTAGATTTGAGCAAAATGTATGCATTCATAATCAAACAAAGACATGTTTAGAAATGAAAATGGATTGGGATAAAAGTAGTCAGACAACATAAATGAATCACATTACTACTTTGATGCAAAGCTGTTGCTTGCAATTACAGCTCAAGTAACGAGCTTTTTGCAGCACTGTGGCTCAGTTTTGGCCCATTCCTCTTGGCAAGCTCATGCTCAGTTGCCCTAGGTTAGGGGATACCCTCTGTTGAACAGTTTAACTTAATGCTGTATGTTTGCGGTTGCTGTCGGTACATTTTCTCCTCTATTATGGTTGATTCGGTTAAATGCTCTTCAAAGATGTCCCAGTACATTGTTCCATTCACATTTTCCTTGGTGGCATGTAAAGGCGTTACATGCCATCAAGGAAAATGTGAATGGAACAATGCACTGGGACATATTTGAGAATCAGCCCCATTTGATGCTGCCACCTCCATATTTCACTGATAGTATGGTGTTCTTGGGATCATGCACTCCGTCTCCTATAAACACGATGAACTCAATTATTGCCAAAGAGTTATATTTTAGGTTTGCCTGACCAGAGTATTTTGCTTCAAAAGTTCTGATTTGCCTAAATGCACACATGCAAATTTCTTAGCTTCTTTTTTAGAACACATGTAGAGCAGGAATTTTAAGCCAGGAACATTTAAGACAAATGTGCATGAGAGAGGGAAAGAGGACAAGACAAAAGACAAGGTGGACAGCAGATGAACCAGATATCAACAAATTCATACCTTATCCTTGCTTTTCTCTTTTGTCGAAAATATGCAAAAAGAAAAGCCAGGACGATTATCACAAGGAGGACCCCCAGGACCCCCAAAGTGAGCGGAGCGGAAAGGCCGCCGTTGACTGTGTACTCGCAGGCGTCTCCGCTGTAGCCAAGCATACATTCACATGCCGGCAACCTTTTCACTGTCACACAGTCACCATGGCCATTGCACCGCTGATCGCTGCAGTCCATCAGACTCCGTCTCCACTCCTCTTCCTGAGGGCCGACGGCAAGGTAAGACATGTCACGCTTCTTTTACGTAGGGGACTGAATGTTCTGCAAAGAGACAAAACCATGTTAGGAAATCTGAGGAAGAGAAACTTACTTTCCTTTCAGGTTTTATTATGTTTGCAAAGTCATCAGCATGACCAGATTCATAGTGACAAATGCATGGAACATTGTTTCTGGTCTGTTCACAAAAAAAGTTTTTGCACATTTTGAACATGCACATACAATAAAAAAAGCAGCAGTGCTCTTAATTGACGTGACTTCTGTGAGCACCTCAATTCCGTATCAGTACATTACAACAGTTTTGCTTTCTGGTTTACCGTCCTGGCAACAACTGTGCTGATGTAATATTATAATTAATGTGGAATTCATGCATTTTGGCCACTTTTTAGCCTTTTTACAAATTATAGCATCAAAAACCCATCTCATGCCATCTGATACACACTTCTAGTTAATTACACAATTTCAAAATCAATGTCATGATCATGCTTGCTTCAAATCACCACAATATTAAAACTAAGTCTAACATCATGACTCACCTTTAAGGCCCGTCTGTATTGAAATATTTCAGCATATTTTCAACATCACTCAAACATAAAGCAAACTGTCCAAGACCAAACTTTGTAAAAGGGTACAGCTAGTATACGCCTACTTTAGCTATACAATTTCTCAACTGGCCGGTCAGGTTCAGCAGGCCTGTCGAACCTGTCCATAAAAAGACACACATACCTCCATACTCTACTCACCGGTCCTGAAAGTACGTGGGGGGGCTTTTACTCAAGGGTGGGCGCCAGCTGGAAGGGGGTTATCAGCAGTTTGGAGGGATCCAGTGTGAAGGGAGCAAGAGAGCATGGAAGAAAGCGTTTGTGGTGAAAAACAGAGAAGAGAGCAAGTATAGGAACAAGCCAAGTCTTGAATAACTGCGAAAAGCTCTGAACAGGAAGGATCAACCAAAGCTCCCCCTCCCAGCTCCATATGCGTAATTTGTTTTCCACCCATATTCCGGCTAATCGTCTATGTGACTAGGCTTGGGCTGGCTACCCTGCACCAGGATTGGCTAGAAGTTTGTACTCACCAGCTGTACCTCGTGCTACTCACCAATCAGAGCGCAGGAGGCGGGGCTTGTCTGAATACAGATAGGGAAAAATAGCCACCTTCGCTGTGGGCCATGGAGCCTCCCACCCTACCTGCAATCTCAGGTTATTCTCTCAGTTCAAATACCAGGCTCCTCACGAGGGTGGGCGCACCGTTTCAGGGGCGCTTCAACAGCTTTCAAATAATGCTTTAGATGCGAAATGCCTCCTCAGTTCTTCACACAAAAAATATTTTAAAGACTCTCTTGCTATCCCGATACTTTTCTGACTCTCACATTGTGTTTCTTGCCTTTGCCTGCATTTTCATAGTAGAATATTCGTTAATTACTTAGCTCTGCCCACCCACACTGAAAGACATGAGTGGACTGTTTTGAATTCAGGTGTCATTTACATATATTAGTTTTCAAGGGACAGTAACACAAATAACCTGTTTAGAGGGGAATTACACCTCTGGTGTATTCAGGATTTAAGGTGTCATTCAACAAACACAGAATGACATCCTAATAGTGCAGAAATGTTGGGAAAATGGTGAAATTAAAGAGATGAGCAAGAGATGGCTGACAAGCATCATGAGTGGTCCTCAGGTTAAATAAATACATATAAAAATAGCCTGTATGACACAGTCTCTTTAAATGTTTGCTGTTTCAGTTTGTTTGACTCACAGATAAGGTTAGCTTGAGGTTGGCCAATGTAAGTAAATCAGGTAGGCAGGTGTGGCCATATAGGCACACACACTGTCAGCTGAAGTACAGTCATGAAATCTCTTGTGCTTCTGAGCGCCTTTAGGCCAGCATATATAATATGCAATATACGGCTGGAAAAAAAAACACTTGCTATTTTCCCAACCTCTCCTGCCCTGGACTCATCTTGCCAGTCATCCACCTTTGAATGTTTCATGTTATTTACATTATTTACAGCTTTTGGCAGACACTCTTATCCAGAGTGACGTACATCAGTGTTTTATAATAAAAAGAAACCATGTCCTTTGCACAAGCCCCATTGTGGTTTAGTGGGTAGCACCTCCAGAGTTGGGGGTTCAAATCCGGGTCCTGGCCTTGCGTATGTGAAGTTTGCATGTTCTCCTCGTGGTGGTGAGGGTTTCCTCCGACGTCTCCAGTTTCTCCCACAGTCCATGTGTATCAGGTGAATTGGGGATTCTAAATTCATTGTAGGTGAAAGTGTGAGTGAATGGTATGTGTGCCCTACAGTGGGCTGGTGCCCCACCCAGGTTGAGTCCCTGCCTCACACCTGTATACCCAGGGTTCGGCTCCAGGTACTCATGACCATAGTAAGGATTAAGCGATTACAAAAAAATAATAAATGAATGTCCCTTACACTAGTAAGGGCAGCCTTACAGTTAAGAGCAGCTAGAAGACTAAAATTATTATTAATTATAATTATTATTATTATTAAGTCTACAGCACCTATAGCCAACTACTGGAGTCTGTTTTTAAAGTTTAAATGAATGTCCCGTGAACCCAGCTAAGCAGTTATGTAAACAGAACATTCACTCATGCACTTTAAAAACAACCACAGTCAAACAAACTGTTGCAGAGACAGAGTGTCAGAATGTCAGATGACCACTCTGCTACAAGCCACAAGAGAAGGTTACACACACACACACACACACACACACACACACACACACACACACACACACACACACACACACACACACACAC
>JBBPDE010195446.1:0-17310 GCA_037974605.1 Nannopetersius ansorgii
GTGTGTGTGTGTGTGTGTGTGTGTGTGTGTGTGTGTGTGTGTGTGTGTGTGTGTGTGTGTGTGTGTATACGTGTGTGGTTTGGGGGTGAGGTGCTTGTGAAGGTTATGTAAATATATAACATTGTTGTAGAAATGGACATAAGCTGTTGTAGCTGCACATGGCAGCTGCCAAGACATGTTCATGACTGGGTTATGTCAATGTTATGTAGCAGAGTTTAGATGAAATGGATGTTTGTTTGTGTTCTTTGTGGCTCAAAGCAAGCTGCTATATACCTTTCCACCTGAATCATAACGTTTGAGTTTTGGGTGAAAATATTAAGCTAGACCGTAGGGGGTGGGGTAAACAAGGTAAATAAATAAAATGTTACTCATAATGTAGAGTAAAAGGACAACCATAAACATATACAATTATTGTACAGAATAGTACAGAATAGTACTTTGGGCTTAAACCCAGTCAGTTGTATCTGGTGCTAAATTTTCTTCCACAAACTCTCTTATTTTGCCCCCCGAGCCTGTGTTTGTCTAAGGCCTTCTTTCTCCCCTCCCCCTGTGCTCCTCACTTCATCCGTCCATTCATCCCCCCACCCTGGATCTCCTTACCCTGCTCCAATAGCTGTGCTTTCATGGCTGGGTTTGTGGGCTGCTGTAGGCCTCACTGAACCAAAACACATGCTTTCGAGAAATCACCATGGGGGACCTGCCAGGAATTTCTTCTTTCCAACTGTGTGTGTGTGTGTGTGTGTGTGTGTGTGTGTGTGTGTGTGTGTGTGTGTGTGAGTGTGTGTGTGAGAGAGAGACAGAGATGAAGTCAACAATACATGACCAGGCAGTTTCCATGCGCACTTGTTTTTTTTAAACATTTCATGAAGTTAACTCTCTAAAGGATAGTTATTAACTCTTTAAACGAGTTACTGAACTATAAACTACAAATGAAGTGGCCATCAATTCTCTATAAGATACAGAGCAAGGTCACATTTCATAATAAAACTCTCCAGAAAAAGAGAGACAGATATGTTATCTTTGCTCTAGATGAGTCCTTTACTTCTGTGTTTCTGTTGTTTTGTCTGTTTTTGGTTTATTTGAGAGAATCTTATCACTGTAGATAGCTAAAATGACAGACTATCGCTTCACCCACGCATACACAGGTCCATGTGTCTACTGTTTGAAAAGGCTTGGGAAGCCACAGAGGCCAAAGGAAAGTCTTTAGGTCACTGGTGGTTAAACTGGTAGGCCTGATAAGGTAGGCCTGATGACTTTTGAAAGACTGAGGGGTCGAACTATAGATCCTATAGGGTGGAGGTAGCTCAGTGGGTAGGATACTTGTCTCTGGACCAAGAGGTCACAGGTTCAAATCCTACCTCCAGCACCACCACTGGGTCCCTGAGCAAGACCCTTAGCCCCAAGTTGCTCCAGGGACACTGTCCCCTGTAGGTAGGGATTGGAAGTCGCTTTGGATAAAAAGCGTCTGATAAATGCCGTAAATAAATGTAAATCCTATGCAGAGATAGATGCCGATGACTTGTGGGCGTTCACTTTCATGTTTTTTTAGCTAATGATTCATGTTTCATGTTTTTTTAGCTCTCTTCAGCCAAAATGTTATGCAGTTTATGTGTTCTCTAGGTAATACAGAGAACACTGTAATATCTTCTGTTTTTTTTTAGTTCTAGCTAATTGCAGCTTAACTCTACCTTCACATTCACTCAGAATCACACTCTTAACATCATGCCATGCTTAGGTCACACATTATATCATGCTTAGGTTACTCATCATACCATGTTTAGGGAACTCATGTTTCATACAGAGGTGGAGCAAAACATCTGCAAGTAATCTGGCTCAATAAATGACATTATTTTTACTCCAGAAATATTTCACACTCCATGTGTTATGGAACTTCACGCTGTATAAGGAGTGATTAACTCATCAAAAAGTTCATAAAAACAAAGGCTCACAAAAACTTTTTTACACCTAAAACATAGGTACATTTATTTCCAGTGCATCTAAATACTATTTAATGAAGCCATTGTTAAACTTCGGGCTATGATTTGAACCAAGAGATATTCAGAGACATGAGGCCTACAGTGTGTTCAAATCACTTATAAACCTAGAGTTTAAAGTCTTGGTGAGACTAATATATAGAGTTGAATTCTACAAGATGGCAGCTGAGCTCCAGAGGACATCAGCGATAATCTGCACCCAGAGTTCAGTAAACTGTATCAGTGTGGAAGAGAGCTACTCGTTGACCTTGAGTCTATGAAATCCAATTACACTTTAATCAAAGGCAGAGAGCATTGCTGTGGCTGTTCTAATGATCACCGGATGAGCATGAATGGCTGTATGTACTGCAGATAGCACCATGAATGGACATTGTACTTTTACTGCTCAATAAGGTCATGCAAACATACCAGATATTCTCTTCTGCTCTTCTAGTCTCCTCAGCACTTCCTCCCTACCAGCCTTTCCTCTGAGTATAAAGACGTCTATGAGATTGTGGCAAGGATTTGGCTTTCCAGCAGCAGATTGCTGCAGTTATCAAATTAAATAGAGGCATTTTTATGACTGCACTGCCACATTCATCTCCATTGGCATCGGTTTTTACTTTAGTTTGAGCTTGATTCAAGTAAAACAAAGGAAAATAATGTCCCATATGTAGTCAATAAGCTGAGATAAATTCCATATTTCAGTTTTAGCTTAGTTTCTTCTGCTACATTCAGACACATATTTTTTCTCAGTGCCAGTCTCAGCCTTCCTGTGACCCTAAGCAAGATTTGACATGGGCCCCCACCCTTGCTTTGACTGTTAGTAGCTTTTTTTATTTAAAACCAACTTAGCCCTTTGTTATTACTTATCATGGTGTAATTTAAGAAAATGTGTAGGCCCTTTTGGATATTCTGTGTTTTTAAGCTCTTTACCTATGTATGATAGGTTTATATAATAAGCAACATTAAAATATACCAGAGGAGCCCTCCCTGCAGATTAGAGGCCCTATGCTACTTGGATAGTTTACATAAAGAAAGAATCTGCACTGTTCCTATTGTTTCTACAACTCTCTTCAATGCATTTTGTCTTCTTTTCTCAGAGCCATGTAGCATGTGACTCATTCATTCAACATAGATGTTGAATTTGCGTTGACTTCGCTTGTTGTAACGGCCTCAATATCTGGCTCGGTTCTTACCTGTGGGCTGTGTGCTGCACTGTGATTGCAGTGGTCTCAATAATGACTATGCTGACATGCTCACAGGCAATACATTATTTGGTAGTGTAAGTCACTATTGATTTGTGCAGGATATCATAAACAATAGCTGATTGTTCAAGACTCCAGAAGATTATTGTTCAGCTCTTGGTTCTCGATAACATTCCTTTCCACAAAAATTCAAAACCCGGCTATTGAATTTGATTTATTGCATTTCCAATAGAGAGAGAATGAGAGATTGAGAGAGAGAGAATAGTGTGCAAGAACTGCAGGCAAAAGCTGCTCCCTTCATCCTTTCCAACTGTGGAGAGAGACACATGGCTGGTCTGCCACCTCGTTCACACGTTCTGCAGACCAATATGGTTTTCAAAAAGCTGCTATGCTTTGCTCAGCACCCAGCAGCAGGAGGTGTAATCTAATCCTCTTGGGTTTTCTCTAGATTCCACTTGGGCTGAGATCAACTCTGTTATTAGGCCATTAATTCATTCGCCAACCTGGAAAATTTTGTGAAATGGAATAAGCAGTTTTCACAGCAGGAGCTTTCTCCGTGTTTCAGTTCCAAGTCCATTTTTTTTACAAACTACAGCAGAGCTCTTTTTGTAAAAGAAATGCTGCCTCTTTCCACCCGAGGATGTGCTGCTGCAGTCACTGGATCAGAGCGGCCGTATGCATTGTCCAGCCTGAAGGCACAGGCCTCAGGAGAGAGTGTGTATCATGTCCATGTGCAGTTCTGGCAGACTTGAGTATTTACGACTCTTGACCGATTCATGAATGACTTATGAAGGAATTCCTCTTTTGAGCCAATTCTTTTCAATAAAGCAGTGGAACTGCTTCTGTTCAGCTGAAAACATTTTGGGGCATCTGTTCAATGATTTCATGATTTCAAGACATGTGAAATGAACACTAACATTTCATAATTTAGCATCATGGTTTCATAAAATACAGGAATTTAAGAAAAACCTTAAGTTCCTAAATTTGCTTATATTTTCAGCTGAAACCAACTGTTTGTATTGTCTACAAAATGTACATTCCATGTCACACAATATTTTTTTTAATTTCATGTAAAAACAATATTTTACAATTTCACTTAATGAAGTCAAAATCCCAGACTGAAACAAATGAAGAGAAATCCTTTGGATGTGTAAAAGGCCATAGGCCAAAGGTACCAAGACATATTGTTTATTAGGGGGCAAATTGCAAAGTTTGTAGTGGGCTGTGGAGCAAAAAATATAGATGCAATATACAAATATATAAAGTTGCTTTGTTTTAAATCAAGTCTTTAAAATGTGTTTGTAATACCTTTACTGAAGTGCAACATGCATAAAGCTTAATTGCCTAAACAGCTGTCAAAGCTTATTCCAACAAACATTTTTTCTAATGCTGAAAAAAAAATATTGTAAAAATATTACAATGTAAATTATTACAATGTGTTTAACATAATTTATTTTATTATGATAATATTTTAAAAATATGTTAAACTTAACTTTTGATTCATTGAATTGTTGAATTGTACATTTAATATATTAAAATGGAAAGAGAATTGGTTTCAAGCTGTCTAAAACTGAGCCAGAGGTCAGGCAGGGGCTGATAGAGCTGGATGGGAGGATGAAGTAGGCGAGCAATAAGGGTCATTTGATAACCCAAGAAACAGCTACCACACCGGGGCAGGAAGAGGGGGAGCAGAATGGAATGAGACACAGACGCAGTGCGAAAGCAACAACAATCAAAAAGTTAGCTGACTTTCCTGTGCATGAGGATTAAAGTGTACTTCCTGTGCACATCCCCCCCGTTCCCCCTGCTCCCTTCCCAGGGTCCCTGTGACACCAGCACTCCGCTCGCAGCCTCAGCTGCACAAGTACTATATTTAGCTCCCCTGGGTCACACTGCAGTGCGGCTGACCAGCACTGTTCCCCTCAGACTGCCTTCAACCAGCCTCATACACTCCCAAGAGACCCATGCCACCTCAGATATGTCACCTACACAGGGTGCCCACACCCCAGTGTGTATATAACTCACCCACCAGAGCATCATACTGCTTGACTTATTTTTGGTGTGTTTTGGTACCAGCTTTAGTCAGGACCATTTTGATGGTTTGGAAATTGCAGGTTAGTAATGCTTTTTTCTGGGGTTTTTTTAACAAACAACAGGACAATTTTGTCATGAAACCACATGAAAAGAAACACGCTTATGCTAATGCTTGTTAGCTCCCCTCATCTGTATGTTAGCAACAAACTAATGGCATTGCAGATGAACGGTTACTAGCCTTTTTTAAATGAAACACACAGATTTGTAATGCTTGTAGCAGATATCCAATGCTTCATTTGTGACTGACTTTAGCATGCAGTTACCTTGTATGTAGCATTTAAGGCATTATTCCTTCAATAAGGAGGACTGATACACACCTGGCACTCTTTATCTTATGATAGAAACCATTGGTTAGGCTCCTGCTCATATTAACCATAGATGATTGTATGCTTGTATTTATGTCTATATTATTTACGGTCAGTTACCTGTCTTGTAATTCCAGAGGGCCTGGATAGACTTTTTTCTCACAAAACTGATCCCTTTCATTGTAATTCATTGATTGTTTATCTCATCAGATCCTTATTATTTTGGCATTGATCTGACACATTGGGCCTTCAGACCAGCTTGTGAATAGTACTGGATAATGTTTTACCATTTTAAGAACTCTATTGTTTCCTATCAAAGCTGAATAATTCATTTAGGATAATGCTTTAGGACTTTTCTTTCCACTCAGCATGCTTTCAGAATGGTTCACTTGTAACTCATTATTCACTATATGGTGTTTGCTAAATAAAGGACTGACTGGTGGAGATAGAATTAATGTTGAGAATTCGATTAGCACTACAAATATTTCATTTGATATTGATAAACTTATTATAATCAACACTCTACTAAAGAGCCCCTGAAGACCACCCTTTCAACAAGGTTATTGTTGTTTCCAGACCTTTGGCCTGTCGTGTATGTGTAAGTGAAAGCACTTTATGCCGGACAGTTTTATCTGTTTTCCTTCCTGAAACATTTATTGCCATGTTTTCTGTGTGTGTGTGTGTGTGTGTGTGTGTGTTTGTGCAGATTCCTATTCCGCTGCAGGCAGTGAAGGCAGTATTGCTACGTCTGTGGCCTCTCTGCCCCCACAGGCGTCCGGCAGCTCTGCCCCAAGCTCGCCTGGCTCCCGCCGTTCTGTCAGTACGCTGAAGAAGTGGCTGACCAATCCGGTGCGCAAACTGAGCGCTGGGGCAGCTGGGGGGAGCAAGGGGGATCGTCCAACACGCAAGCAGGACGGCAAACCCCCTCCACCCCAAAGTAAGAGCAACCAGGAGCTGGGCAGCAACAGAACAGTTGAGGAACACCTGACCATCTTGCCCATTACAGACAAGGAGCTGGTGAGAGAAACCCTAATTTTACAGTAACACTAATTAGGACATCAGAATATTTCGCGATGGGCCTATATACTAGCAATGTGGTATACTTTACACCTTAGACCTTAATACAAGAATACCCTATACTAGACCTTTATGTAAGAATACCTTATACTAGACCTTTATGTAAGAATACCTTATACTAGACCTTTATGTAAGAATACCTTATACTAGACCTTTATGTAAGAATACCCTGTACTTGACCTTTATGTCGATACACTCTACACTAAACCCTTAAGTCTATACATAGTACACGTATTAGACCTTTTTGATAATCTGATCTTATGTCATCTGAATTACACTCTTTTCGCGTATATGCTACATTAGACCCTTTTATCGGTATAGTCAGTATTATCCTCTTTAGTGATACTTTGGGAAAGATTTTTCAATATTCAAGTAACATAAACCAGTGGATTAACATTTATAAAGACTGTGACGGTTGTAATAAAGGCCACATTAATCAGTTTTACCCAAGAAAGTGATGCTTGTTGGAACAAGCCCAAGAACTGTTTATATAGGCATATGTTAGTTCTCTTAAAGGCATCATGTAGGTGTAATAAAGCTTAAAAAATGTTGCCCTATGGTAATTTTACCCTCTCTTTCTACATTTTAGCCATATGGCAGTAAGCTCTACATTACTTTTTAAAGCGGTACACTCTGTGTACTCTTTAGCATATTTCACATTATGCAAGATAAGCTGTAAGCTACACACTCAGGGGGAAAAAAAAGATCCAGCACCTTTCATGATAATAATACTTTTCAGTAAGGATGCCTCTTTAGGTTTGTAGGTTCCTTTAAGTATTGTTTAAATACACCCTGTATTGATTTATTTTTCAGTAAAAAGTTTTAAATATTTACTTTTTCCCATGGGAAACTAAATACATTGCAACTTCAAAGCTCTACAAAAATGCAGGCTTGGACTTTAAGGACCACTGTTGTATCTTTAAGAGCACAGTTGTATTGCTTCTGCCTTGTGGTAATTTTCCAACTGTGTCAGTTTGTCAGTGGAGGTGATGGGAGATGCTAAAATCTTCTGTCTGACCTTCACACTCTGAAGAACTTACTCTGGCCACACCTGTACATGTGTCACAGTCCTCCGCCAGCTGTCTTGCACAGTATCACATAAGGTAGTGAGAGCTGGCCCATACTGAGTTAGCATTTGACCTGCTGGACTGCCCTGCAGCGCACATCTGTCTCAGTGACCAACATGCCCGCTGAGTGTTATGCGTCAAGGACTCTGCCCATGTACCCTGCTGTTTACAACACGATTCATTCTGTGAAAGTTTTCCTTAAAAATATGCTCATGGTATTAACATGTACACTGTGTTGGCATTATTTTGATAGTGTGAAGCTTGTAAAGACTGTTTCTGCATTAATATAGAAACTGGTTGCTGTTTGTGTCTGCATGTTTGCAGGAGTGGAGGGATGGCCTACCAGCCTCTGAAGATGCTTCAAGTATCCTACAGTCCCACAGTCACCTATCTGATTCCTTACAGGGCTCCACCTTACTGGACCCTGTACAGGTCAGTTCATTCAACACACACAGTAATGAATAGAGAGGACAAATGCCACTACCACTACCAGCATAAGCATTACCTCTAATGAGCTCTAATACTAATAAAAGACATTAATGTAATGATCAGATTTAAACACCTTAAATGTAATTATTAACCAGGTATAATACAAATAAAAAAGGACATTTTCCATTTTCCATGTGTAAAAACATTTATATCATCTTGTGGTAAAGTGGTATCCAAATGTTACCCATTCTGTTGTCACTGTATCCGTGATAAACAGGGCAACATCGCTGTGCCACCAGATGACCCTTGAAATGTATTGTAATATTGGGGCTTGAAAACTGAATAATGAAAATCTACCTGCAATCTGAGGAGTGACTTTCAGAGGGAAGACACACCTCTCAGGAATGAGAATGATTATACAATAGCTTCCTACAAAAGCTGCCTGACACAGATAACATTGCTAGATCTAGCAAGCATCAGAAAGAAACCTATAAGAAAACAATGCAGGGTAATGGTGTGTTAAGATTATCCAAGGCATAAGATTCCTTATTTGTCACATATACACAATTATACATGTACAACATGTAGTAAAAAGTCCCCCTAAAAAAGGATAGAACTAAGTAATCAAAAATATGTAGAAAAAAGTGGTGACATTGTCAAGTGTACACATGTACAGAATAGTAAAGTGTAGTGTGCTAGTTGCAGTAAATACATTTTTGTGGCAATAAATATAATTTTCTGGATGTTTTCACCTCACCGCAGTGTCCCAATACTTTTGTTCCACGACCTTCTGAGTTGCATATCTCGGTGAGGAAAGCACTCAGACATTTCAACCTCCACAGTTGAGTTGATCTCCAGGTGACCTTTCCAACGAGTCCTCATTTGTATTTCTAGCCCGAGTAGATCAGGTTTTACCTCGCCACGGTGTCCCAATACTTTTGTTTACCTTTACATTTTCATAAAGGGTAATGCATTAAACAGAGTTTAAAATGACAAAGTGTTCTGGGAGCAGATTTGGGGGCATATTTAGTGTTTACACTATAAAAATAGGCATTTTTAAGCATTTTTTTTAACGAAAACACAATGCGTTTTTTCACTTTATGCAGGTGCTCTTGGAACGTAACCCCCGTGGGTTTTTATCAATGACTGCGGGGGATTACTGTATTTATAAATATATATAACATAATATAACAGACTGCATGTTAGACACAGTAACAGTTAAAAGTTGTGGTGTGGTGTCCTGGTTAAGGAGTCTTATGAGCCAAGCATAGAAGCACCTCCTGAGCCTCTCTTTTCTGGCCAAAACACTTTTGGCTACAAACTCTGTAAAAGAAAAAAGGCGAGAAAGGTGATGTTGGAATAATAAATGGAGAAGGAGCTGAGAAAGGCTGCAGACACACAGTGATATATGTGAGCAGTTACTTTCCCTGTGTGATTGTGTGCATGCATGCTCATGTTCACTGCAGAGATTTTAGTTGCTTTGATACAAGGCCATCTTATAAAACTTAGGCTGTCCTTGGGAATAACATCTTTGTAGGTGTCTTGCAGGACATGTTTCATCTTCTTAGATGAGATGATAATTTGTTGTTGATGATGACTTTGTAGCCTCTCCTTCTTTAGATTCGGCTTATAGTCTCTAATTTGCCACCATGGCTTCTAGCTGTTTTGGAACTTGTAGTTTTAGTTCTTATGCCTTTTTACTTTGCCTTTGTGTCTATGATATGAAGACTTGAAGCCACTGTGGACAGCTTGTAGACTTGGCATGAGTTCTATATTCACCATAGATGATTCTAAGCTTTTGTAGATTATTTTTTTAGCCTATCCTATGAGATAATGTCTTGGTGATGCTTTGAGCTGATCAGCGAGGTCTAGAATGATTTGTGAGGATCTCTGTAACAGAAAAAAGGAAAATCCGTGGAAGGTGATGCTGTATAAAGAGACGAAGAAGGGTCTGAGAAAGGTTGCAGACAGTGATGTGTGTGTGTGTGTGTGTGTGTGTGTGCTGTGTGAGAAGAGCCAGATGGGAGAGAGCGATGGGTCATTAGTCGCCAGGCTGCCTGTAACTGTGCTGACTCCAAGAGTGAGAACACACACTGATCAAACACAATTCACACACACCACCTGAGCTCTACACACACACACACACATGCACACACATACACATACACACAAAAAGCCCATTCGCTTCAGCTGGAGCCAAGGGAAAACAAACACAGCTTCAGACGTCACAAACAGCATCATGCGCAAAACCCTTATACGGGCTCTCATGTTTTGGGGCAACGGCTGTTTTCCCTGATCTATCACCAGCATCAGCTAGAGCCCCAAAATCACTAAAAGTGCTCGACTGATGAACTGTAATTATGATCTTCAAAACAGAATAAAGGAAATGTTGTGATTTTGATCTAGAGCCACCACTCAATATGTGTCTCCATCGGAGGAAACTATTATTGCCAGATGGTAGAAATGGATCATTATTAATCAAGCATAGTCTTGCAGATTAAAATAATGGTCTATGTTTTAGTAGATAAGGTAGAAACAAAGTGTCAGGCATGGGTCAAATAAAAAAGGAAAAAACATACTTTAAATCCTATGCAAAAAAAAGACTTTCATCTAATCTCCTCTTCCCCATTGGTTCTGAGATTTCTCGGTATGATTACTGATTTTTTTATACAAATAAACAACCGATCTAGTACTGCTGAGTTACTATTTTATTTCTTTTACAATCCAGTCACCTTTTATTTCATTCTAATGAACCATTTCAATAATTTGACCAGAATTCTCTATTTCACTATTGCATTCATCAATAGCTAGCTCACAGAAAGCCCATATTGTAAAGGCAGATCCATTTTGCCATGCTCAATGTTGTGATGTTGCTCAGGACATAAGTAAAACTAGACAGAAATCGAGAATCATCTTTTCTGATAGGACTGACAAGCAAATGATTGCCAAAGGCTTCAAACGATTTTCTATTGAAACACGATAGTGTTAATGTGTTCTGGTTCAGCAGCTAAACCTACAGTATATACCCATTTAAATTGCTCAGTGAAAGGTGAGATTTTGAAAGCTGTGGTGAGTTTAGAAGGTAATTTACATTAGAGAGTCTGTGTACTTCTAGCAGTGCCTAAGACAAAAGCTCTTCCATAAACAACATACATTTCTCAGCCTTCTGGAGCATTTTCTTCTTACTTTGGTAAAGATAATTCATTAACTACTTGTTTTGATTGTCTAATTGTTTGGTAAACTGCGCTCCTACTGGTCTAAGGGCAGATTTGATTGAGTTGAATAAAAACCTCAATGGAGGGCAAAAAAAGTTCTAAAGTAAGTCAGTGAACTGAGACTCGAATGCATTTTAGGCCATTTTAATTTGTCAGTTCATCATGATATTTAAACGGTGTGTAAAGTGCAGCTGGCAGTTTTTATTAATGTGTATATAAGTGCCTACACGCATACACACACACACACACACACACACACACACACACACACACACACACACACACACACACACACACACACACACACTATGCCAGGGCTTATTGCCAGATTTTTCTAGAGACCACCAGTGAATTATAGTTTCACTTTAAGCCTAATTTCACCAAACTGACAACACCCTACAAAGAGAGAGAGAGAGAGAGAGAGAGAGAGAATGGTTCATAATTTGTTGAACATTGAGCAACTTTTATTAAAGTTCTCGGTAACATACATTTTTTGGGATTTATTTTTTACCAAAACACAACAACGTATTTTTTCACTATACGCCGGTGCTAATGGAACGTAATGTTGAGAAGTGACCTCTACTGATGGATTTTAACCTAATTGACCACTGCAGGGCTTCTACTGGAAAGCATGTGGGACAGATTTTTAAGCTGTTCAAGTACAATGCAGTTTCTGAAATAAAAGGAGATACACTGATTATTGTGTAACTGTAACTCAAACACTGTAAATAAACCTTTACACTGAATTACACTTACATCCGTGTGAATCACAAAAATTACGTAGCTCACACATGTAAACAGAAGGTAAAATGAAAGCTGGCAGTCATCGAAACGTAAACTCAAACTCAGTTAGCTTAAAGATGCTAACTCACGATTATGCTAATGAGTGAAAACAGACGTTTCAAGGAGTATAAATATACACCTGGGAAGACACAATGCTATTAAAAAGGTGGGTCACGTGTTCACATTCATTGCACTTTCCTACGAACACTACTGCATAAAACTATCTTCAAAAGTAAAACACCCATTTAATAATAAAAGCATGGATAATTAAGGTGAAGAATTCTTTATATATATACAGTAATCCATCAATTTTACGTGGATCAGCATTCGAATTCAGTCTAACGCTGATTTTTCTGAGAACTGTATTATCGCCATCAGTCTAGCGGTGGCGGTAATACACTGAAAAGTTGTCAACCACCATAAAAAGAAGAAGAAGAAGAAGCCTGTCTTGTGCTCATATTTTAGTGTTTTAAAGTTTTCCCCCGGACTTTCAACTCTTAGCTCAATTTATTTAGTAATTTATTAGTAAGCTGTGCCTTGTCTAAACATGCGGGTAGAGAGAGTTTCTTTTGTGTACAAGTGTTTTTCACTCGCCACATGCAGCTAATGCTAACAGGTTTTCTGATTCTGATTTACCTTTACATTTTCTTTAAGGGTAATGCATTAAACTGAGTTTACCACGTTTAAAATGTTTTGGGAGCATATTTGGGGGCATATTAAGGGTTGCGCTATAAAAATAAGCATTTTTTTACCAAAACACAACAATGTGGTTTTTCTTTATATGTGGGTGCTCTTGGAACATTATCCATGTGAAAAGCAGGGGATTACTGTTTACGGAATATTTCTCAGTTATTACTGTTAATTGTAGAATTCAAAGCTGCTTGCTTACACATTTCCATACAGAGACTGTGCTCATAGTGCACGTCGTACTGTCTTTGCTAAAAGACCTCATTCCTCAGGTTTCTTTACCTATAGGCCCCACTGTTCCAGCATGAGTGTATTGTTTGTTGGCTAATGGAAAATTCCTGAATGAATATATAAACGCTCGAGCAATCTGCCCCCACCCCAGCCCATTTTCCAAAAGAAGGATACTGTGAATGTTTTTAAATGTATTTGAAACTTAGTCATTTTGATTTATTTCAGTCCTTGTCCTGCTTTTCATACAAATGGACATCTGACATGCCCCTTCACTGGCTAAGTGGGAAACTGCAGAGAGTTTAATTCTCTTGAGTTTTCTCATACCAGACAGAAAAAGAAATGGGGGAGTGCTGCTGGGATGGTATCCTCTTCCATGTACCTAACTTTAGAATAATTTCCTGCAGGAAGCACAACAAGCCATGATCCCAGCTTTTTATTAAAATGTTTGAGTGTCCAAAGTGGGCTTCTGGGCAGAAAAACAAGGCGTACAAATAAAGGAGGGAACGTGAAAGAGAGGGATGTCTCCTGTGGACTGAGTCAGAGCACATCTGGAAATGATCAGAGCCGTGCAGAACAGCCAGAAAACCTGTCAGCTAAGACGGGGAGCACACGCGGCAAAGCACAACAGGGTAAAATGTGACACATTGCAACATAATTCAGCTCAGTGCAACACAATGTAGTACAGCACAGTGCAAATTAGCACAGTGCAACACACTGCAGCACAGGGCAACACAATGCTTCCTAATGTAGCAAAATGCAACACAATGTTATACAATGAAACATAGCATAGCACAGTGCAGTATCAAAAACAATGTAACAATGGCATGGACTGCAGCAAAATGCTTAAGTGTAAAACAGTGCAATTCATTGTAGCAGTGCTGTGCAACACAATACAGCTCGGTGCAACACAGTCTGGCACATGCAACACACAGTAGCACAGTGCAATCGAATGTAGCACAGTGCAACACAATGTGGCACAATGACGGGGATTGTTGCACAATATAACTTAGTGTAGCATAGCACAGTACATTACAAGACAATGTTGCACATTGCGACACAATACATTACAAGACAATGTTGCACATTGCGACACAATGTAGCACAATGCAGTCTAATGTAGTTCCGTGCAAAATACTGCAGCTACAATGTAGCACAGAGCAAAACAGTCTAGCACATGTACCCCTCTGCAGCACAATACAATGCAATGTAGCACAGAGCTACATAGTGTAGCTCTTGGAACACGTTGTAGCATATTATAATCTAATGTAGCATGGAGTAACAACATGCAGGGCAACAAAATAAAGTGCATAGTGCAGTGTACTGTAACAGAAGAACACACTCTCTTTAGGAACTTAGGAAGCTGCTGCAGGCTTTTCTCGGAAAGATTCCACATAGGTAATAAAGACAGAGAGGGAGAGAGAGAGAAAGAGAGAGAGAGAGTATCCCAGGGGATGGAGAACAAAACTGCGCTCTTGATCACAGCATCAGCCATCAGCTAAGGAATCTCTGTATGCTTCATATTAGACTACAGGACTTTAAAGCCCCACACAGTTCTATGAACACTCCAGGAGTTGCTCTGAATTTAGTCATAACAGTACAGAAGCACAGCAATGGGCATCTGTGTATGAGTATTTTCAGAAACATACCACTGCTGTTTGAAAAGCTCTGCAGCTACACCTCAGCCAGGGTGTTTGCAAGAATGCTGAGAAGCAAGTGGACTATGCTTTTATAAGTATCCCCACACCTTGTTGTCCATCATTTCCTGCAAAATCAAGGATTTTAACAGAGAATTGCCCATGCTTACCTAAAAAAATCAGCTCTCATTCTTATGTGGCAAGGGTTTCCATGAGCTGATGAGATGACTTCTCCAAACTCTGCCAACACACTTTCAGCATAACATACAGCCATTGTTGCGGCAGTAATATAACAACATCACAATAAGCCTTCCTTGAACAGTGTTAGTGTTGACCCTGTGTGGTTCCATAGACATTGGTCACACACATATCTTTACTAGCTCAAATTCCTGAATTCCTTAAAGTTCTAGTATATCGTGTAAGGAAAAGAGTGAGAAATCATTAGTATCGTAAACTGACTGGTCATTTTGTTCCATTTACATTTACAGCATTTTAGCTTTTATCTGAAGCGACTCCCATTCCCTAACTACAGGGGGCAGTCTCCCTGGAGCAAGCAGGGTTAAGGGTCTTGCTCAGGAACCCAGTGGTGGTGTGCTGAAGGTAGGATTCAAACCCATGACATCTTGGTCCAGAGGCAAGTATCGTACCCACTAGGCCACCACCACCACCATCGCTACTGGTCCAAAAATTAATACATTTTGGTAACATAAACTATATTATGATGTGCATCTCAGTTACCAGATAGGTGAGCTGCACATAAATTGTGCAGGTTTCACTGGGAAAGGTCATGTCCCCAAGCTGAAATGGATTTTTTAATTAGTTTTACAGCTTAAATGGCCATTCTGTTTATGCTTGTAGTCAGTGATCTGCATAATTAAGGAGAGGGATTATTTTTTTAAATGAAGAGTTGGAGGTCAAATGCCCCTTTGTAACTGTTGTTCTGGTGGCCATCATGGTGACTATATGGCAAAAACAAACTCCACTGGAAATTTTACATGGAACCACATTTTTGTTAGCATTCCATAAAGCTTCTCCAACCTCACAACAGTTGCTATAACAGAACTGATTCTTTGTTGCTCCTGAGAATACATTTCTACCACTTCACAGCCCACTCTTGCTGATGCTTGGCACTGTGTGTGGTGATCTTAGGCTCATGCTTTTCTATGGGGATTAAAAGACATTGTGTACAGTTTGAAATCATCTTTCAGCAATGCCTATGCCCACAGCTGCCAAAGTCTCTAATTAGAAGAGTTATGTGGATACTTTTGGACATCTATCTGTTAGCTGGCACAGGCAAACGTTTCTGGGGAAAGGAGTGAAAAAATAGAGATGAAAAATGAGATGAAAAGTGGAAGGGCAGCAGAAGTGCAACTTTAGAGACTGATTAAAGGACTTTCTGCACACAGCACTATCTGCAATTGGTTAGCCAAAGCAGCATTCATCACTTGAGTAATGCTTCTGTGCTAATTCTACCCATGATTGACATCTTATTTACATTCATTTCTCATTGCTCTTTTGAGGAAAATAAACCAACTTATGAGAGCAATACTCAACCTGTGTATTTGTCCTCGGTTTACCTTGGAAAAACGTGTGAACAACAAAGACAGGAACTTCAGTGTACTTCCCTTCTCTCAACACATTACACAACCCAAAATGGCCAAATGGACGCTCATCAACAGAAACATGAACAATGGTCCAAAACACACAGTGTACGTGTCTAGCAGAATACTACAGCCGTAGACAACAGGGATGTCACCTTGACTGCATGCGTAGCATTACAGTTGTTTAACCGTCACTAACTGGGATTCTTCGGCACCAAATTCACTTTTTCAAAGCTCTTCATACATTTCTCTGCAGAAAGGCACAGGTCATGTCATGCACAAAATGCTCTACTGCAATCAAAGAAGAGCAAACAAATTCAAATAAACATTTCTTCAAAACAACAAGAATAGCTTTACCCAGTAACTTTTTAGGAAGGCATGAAGTGAAAGAAACTTAAAAACCCATATACAGTAAATGAAAAAAGAAATGTAAGTTATATAGTTAATGTTTACCGAGCTGCATCTTTCAGCCACTGGTTCTCGTCCACATCACCACGTCCTCTTTTGTTTATAGACAATGCTGGGTCAAAACAATCCCTTTATTTCCTTTACTGATGGTCAACACTTGGGCAGGACTTCAGCTGAGATGGGAATCTGTTGGCAATTATACTGGTGTTCAGTATAGTGTTTGTGATTTGGAAAACTGTGCAGTTTATTTGCATGTTCGGTTTTGCAAGTTGTGTTTACTAAATGCATTATACTTAAATAAGAGACCATTTTTATTTGTTGTGGGAACTGTGTGATTGTCAGCAACTATAAAAAACACAGATATACAAAAATATGCAGTGATCTTATCTACCTCTCTTGCTAATGATGTCATGATTATTGGTAAGCACTGAATGCCTCTTATCATTCAGTCACTGTCACCAATAGAGCCGAAATGCTCCTCTATATCACCTAGGCAACCTGCATCATTACAGCAGTAGCAGGATCTCTCTCTTTCTCTCTCTCTCTCTCTCTCTCTCTCTCTCTCTCTCTCTCTCTCTCTCTCTCTCTCTCTCTCTCT
>JBBPDE010195473.1:0-12656 GCA_037974605.1 Nannopetersius ansorgii
CAAGAAACAAAATTAATTTATGTATTCTTTGATGTAAAGCCATTTTAAACATCTTTACATCATAGTTTGGAGTAAGGGTGTTGTTAATCATTTGGAGAGGTGTGAGCATGCCAGTGTGTGTGGGAGGCTGTAGACCGTGCTCAGGGTCATTCAACACTGAGACGAGTGGCCGTTTAACAGTCTGGGTGCTCGCATGGGAATTCTAGAACACACACATATTTTGTCAAGCCCTCACAGAAAGCAGCAACACTCTACAACATTGACATTAGCCAACAACTATCATGAGTAATGAGCAATAATGCTTTCGCAAGTGTAAACTTGAATACTGAACATTTGTTTTGAAAATATTAAGCTAAATAAATCAGACATTAAAAATTAAATGATTAATGTAAATAATGACTAGTGTTAAATAGCTCCGCATTAAGTAGCAATTCAGTGACACATTTCTCATGCATTAAGCAAGTAATCTGACAGAGGATAAGGACCCTTAAATCTCTCAGCATCATCACAGCAATCAGTCTACACAAAGAGCACACGCTCTTTAAGTACTGACAAGCTGTTCCCATAGCAACCCCAGTCAAAACGCCTCTATGGTTCTCAGTACTGACTAGGACAGTGGATAGAAACCCACAGTCACATACAAAGACAATTGGTCATGTATCCAGTGTTATACATAACGAGAACAAGATGAGGAATGCTAGATGTCTGCAAACTAGACCCATGTGTTTGAGACAAAATCTAAATTTGATCTAAAGACAATGGTCTTTTCTGGGCAGAATAAGAGTAAGTGGCCTCACAATCAGCCACCATTATTCAAACAGTCCACTTGAATGCACATGTTATGTCACTAATATATACAGTAATTCCTACAGGGGAATATTTTCACATATGAAAAGACTAGCTACTACTGAGCTTCTATTTCATGAATAAAGGAGTTGTTAAGAGCTTTCTTACTGAGGAAAAAAGCTATTTTGCTTGGATAAGCAGGTCACTAAAGACTTTGTTGTTGCTCTGCTGTTTGTTCATTCATTCATTCATTCATTCGTTAATTAATTAATTCGTTCGTTCGTTCGTTCTATTATTCATTCATTCACTCATTCATTCATTCATTTGTTCATTCGTTTAATCATTCATTCATGCATTCATTCATTCATTAATTAATTAATTCATTCATTCATTCACTCGCTCATTCATTCATTGATTTTATATATATATATATATATAACACATACATATATATTTTAAAAGCCCACAACCCTAACATATCAGGTTGTTTTCTTTTCAGTGGAAACACTAGTGGAAACTAAATGGGTATGCAATAAATTTCCATACAACAGAGGATACAGCAGACCCATTCACCTATGCAAACAAAACCAGTAATTATATTTCATTTGATAAATAAACCTTTGATAACCTTTGATTATACCTTCCTCTCCAATTGCCAGAAATCATATTTCAGAATTGACCTCAGTAATACTGCAGAATCAAGAGCAAATCGCATGCTAAATATGATTGCCCTTTTAGATCATGCAGCTATAGAGTTATGTTTTGATATAAACACAGATAAAGAGATAAAAGATCCCTATTAATCTGTTGTTGAGGGATGATCTTAAATCCTTGGTTGAGGTTACTTCTGGAAAAACAAAATGGAGCAAAATTATTGTACAGGCATCTAAAATAAACCATGCCAATAGATACATATATGCAGACTTTTTCAAAAGTTTTAATTACAGGAAATAATAAAAAAAAAGGAAATTTACTTGCAAGGCAACTTAAGCAGCAAAATTCTCATAACTTCATCCTGGTAATTAAGGATAGCAATTTGGTCTCTACTTTGACTTAAATGAGGTTTTATTTCTTTACAAGCTCAATCAAAATGAAATGAGTTTATAAACCCCAAGTACAACACGTGTGAATATAAATCTTCTACAAAATAAGATTATACAATTTGGTCTGAGTTGAATCAGTTGGACCAGAACACAACATATGCTAAAAGAGCTTTCGGCTAAGCTTAACGGATGTTCTTTACAGCATCACACTTTATCACACTTTAGGGCAGCTATAAACTCATCTATCTTTAGCTGCACCAGGGCTACTAGATAGCGCTACTCATTGTACTTGAACCAATGGTTACAGCAATTAAGTCAGGTGTAAACTTTAGGGAAGCAGAAGGGGTGAAAAAGAACGTAACTTACTGCTGTATGTGGGCAATATTTTGACACAAATTAAAGACTCTTTGAATTCTTTACCACACCTAACAGAGACAATACGGTCTTACTCCAAATGATCGGGGTGTAAAATGAATTGGATGAAACCAGAGCCTATGCCTGTATCTAGAACATGCCATTTAAAGATAGTGATACATTTAAAATTTCACAAATGGCAATGCATATCTAGGAATCAAATTAATAGAGGAGATTATACACTGTTATGTGACCTATACTAAAATGTGAACCAATGCTACAAAATAAAGAATTTGGACAAATAAAAGTTTATTTTGTAGGACAATCTCATTGAAATGGGTGTTGAACCTAAGTTAAATTATAAAGCTATGGTGCTGCCTCAGATTTTTAGACGATTTTTAGACGAAGGGGGAAAATCACAGACTGGATTAACTTAAACAAAAGAAAGTTTGGGTCTACTAGATCAGAGGTTATAACACATATATCATGTGCAACATTGTCAAGCATGGTGGGCTTGTAAGGGTTTGGGCTGCACTCTACACAATAATACAGCTATATCAATAGAGCTGATGACCACTGTTGTAGGTTTACTCTGACAGATGAAAATATATGATGAGATACATGTGTGTGTGTGTGTGTGTATGTGTATGTATGTGTGTGTGTGTGTGTGTGTATGCCTGAACATCCTAAAGTGTCTCTGACTTGCTTTCTGCTTGAGGTCATACTGATATGACATGGCGCTGGCTTGTGCCAGTAAAACTCCCCCTGATTATTCATCCGACACCCTGCCCTGGGGAGTAAAGGTCAAAGTTTAAAATAGGGTGGCATTCCACTATATCTTGTTGGTATAAAGTACAACAACACAAAGACTGATTGCATGTGAGCATGGGGGAGGAGACAAACGACCCTGAGGGCCAATTTCACATCTGAGTATGTTAGTATCCAGAAACGGCCAAAGGTACTGTTTTCTCTCACTTTTATTCATTTTGCAACAGATGTATGTTTGGTAACACAGTGTTATGCTGTATTCTGTGCAGTGTATCATCAACTGTATGAATAAAAAAATCATGACACAACAGTTTTTGCATCCCAGTACAATAACTATAAAAGACAATTAAGAAGAAATATGTCACGGCTCGTCCAGTGGCCAGTAGGGGCCAGTGTTTTGGTTTTGTTTTCGGGCTTTTATTTTGGTATTTTGTGCACGTTTTGTTTCTTGTTTCACAGTTTCACCTGTCTTGTCTTTAGTTTAAGTGATTATGTTTACTGATTGGTTTCTGTTCGAGTCAAGTTTTGTATTTAAGTTCAGTTCATGTGGACCGTGGGCATCGGTCCATCACTCTATCACCTGTATCACACCCTTTGATGTATAATAAATAAAGACATAAAGATGGAAGCCTGCCTCTGTTGTAACTGGGGAAAAGCACGGCAGCGGGGTCACCCACGCAGCCGTGACAAAATATAGTTTATACAAAAGTTTCATTTTGCTTTCATTTCCACTGGCCAAAAGCCGCAAGGTCCGGTGAAAGTATAATTGATAAAAAAAAAACTGATATTCTTAGACAACAAACTGATCAGTGAGACTAATGATCAGAAGACCTGTCATACCCAAAAGGCAAACCTCTGAGGTATGCTTGAGAAAGGTACCCTCCCAAAACACAGTACCCTAAATGTAGAGATCAATTTTGCCCTGTTCAAACTTTGTGCTGTGCTGTTGTGTGTTCACATACGACTTAACATTTGAGCGTTTTCACATTTTACCCCAAACACCTGAGGATAATTTCTGGACTGTTCTGGAATGCTCTGAACTGTGGATCCGTTTTACAGTTGATTATGTTTTTATTACAAAATAATACATCTTAATAATAAAACATAATAATAAATAACTTTGACAATAAAGGTATGGGAGTTTGCAACAGAATCATGTGTTTATTAATACAGTGGGGCAATATTGTGCAAGTTCTCTCACACAGAAAGATGAGAGAGGTCTATAATTTTCACCATAGGTATACCTCAACTATGAGAGACAAACTGACAAAAAATCCAGAAAATCGCATTGTCTTATTTTTAAAGAATGTATTTGTAAATTATGGTGGAAAATAAGTATTTGGTTAATAACAAAATTTCATCACATTAATTATGTTATATACCCCTTATTGGCAATGACAGAGGTCAAACGTTTTCTGTAAATCTTCACAAGGTTTTCACACACTGTTGCTGGTATTTTGGCCCATTCCTCCACACAGATCTCCTCTAGAGCAGTGATGTTTTGGGGCTGTCGCTCGGCAACACGGACTTTCAACTCCCCCCAAAGGTTTTCTATGGGGTTGAGATCTGGAGACTGGCTAGGCCACTCCAGGACCTTGAAATGCTTCTTACGAAGCCACTCTTTCATTACCCGGGCGGTGTGTTTGGGATCATTGTCATGCTGAAAGACACAACCACGTTTCATCTTCAATGCCCTTGATGTCGTCCTGGTCCCTTTGCAGAAAAACAGCCCCAAAGCATGATGTTTCCACCCCCATGCTTTACAGTAGGTACAGTGTTCTTTGGATGCAACTCATTATCCTTTCGCCTCCAAACACGAAAAGCAGAGTTTTTACCAAAAAGTTAAATTTTTGTTTAATCTGACCATAGGACATTCTCACAATCCTCTTCTGGATCATCCAAATGCTCTCTAGCAAACTTCACATGGGCTTGGATATGTACTGGCTCAAGCAGGGGGATACGTCTGGCACTGCAGGATTTGAATCCCTGGCGGCGTAATGTGCTGCTGATTCTAGCCTTTGTTACTTTGGTCCCAGCTCTCTGCAGGTCATTCACTAGGTCCCCCGTGTGGTTCTGGGATTTATCCTCACCGTTCTTGTGATCATTTTGACCCCACAGTGTGAGATCTTGTGTGGAGCCCCAGATCGAGGGAGATTATCAGTGGTCTTGTATGTCTTCCATTTTCTAATAATTGCTCCCACAGTTGATTTCTTCACACCAAGCTGCTCCCTATTGCAGATTCAGTCTTCCCAGCCTGGTGCAGGTCTACAATTTTGTTTCTGGTGACCTTTTACAGCTCTTTGGTCTTGGCCATAGTGGAGTTTGGAGTGCGACTGTTTGAGGTTGTGGACAGGTGTCTTTTATACTGATAACGAGTTCAAACAGGTGCCATTAGTAACAAGTGGAGGACAGAGGAGCCTCTTACAGAAAAAGTTACAGGTCTGTGAGAGCCAGAAATCTTGCTTGTTTGTAGGTGACCAAATACTTATTTTCCACCATAATTTACAAATAAATTCTTTAAAAATCAGAAAATGTGATTTTCTGGATTTTTTTTCTCATTTTGTCTCTCATAGTCGAGGTATACCAATGATGAAAATTACAGGCCTCTCTCATCATTTTAAGTGGGAGAAATTGCGCAATTGGTGGCTGACTAAGTACTTTTTTGCCCCAATGTATTATGTTTCCGTGCTAGGCTGCTAACGTTCTTATAGGACAGAAGAGGCACGCATTTACTGTCCTGCCAATGCAACACATAATAGTGGTAGTAAGGTGACAACATTAACCAATCACGTCACTTAATGTGCAGCACTGGGAGAACAGCTTTCAAACACACTACACTAGTGACACCATTTTCACTTTGGTACTGTGTTGTGTTCCCAGGGTCAGAAACAATCGGCCACACAAGCCAAACAAACAAAAATCTCATGAAAAATTACTGTTGTGTGGGAATGTTCTTAGTCAGTGGGTTATTACAAGACACTCCCACTCATAAAAAACTAGTGTAGTGGCAAAAAAATTATATATATATACTCTTAACTTTTCAATTTGTATGTATCAATCATTACATTCTGACACAGTGGAAACAGGTATTATATATGTGTGTGTGTGTATCTTTTGAAATATTAAGTTTGGTTTCTCTTTATTATTATTTGTGAATTTTAATTTATTTAATACTTAATTTTATATTAGGCACAAACCTAATATATAATTACATTACTCATAACATTGGACACACCCTCATATCTTCAAAATATTAACTTTACAGTAGAAAAAATGTAAATTGTTCAAATCATTTCATTGGTTCGGTTGTCATTTAATTCAAGTAAATTTGAAGCAAGATTAGGTATTTTTAAATTAAGCAAAATTAATTCATTGACATTCTTTAGATATTAAGTTCTTACTGATGGCTAAAGTCTTTTTTATAGCTGTAAATATTAGCCATACAGGTGCAACAAACATAAAGAGCGTTAATAAAAGACTAAAATGTTTGACGTAGACTCAACATTTAATCAAGTTTGAATAGGGCTCTTTGTGATTATTGCTGTATTTAGACACGAAGATGTTTAATTTGGCTCTTTGATTTTAGGCTTTTTTGTTTTTATTTAACATTTTCTCATTTTCTGCAAATTCTCTGCTGAAGCGCAGACACTGGGCATGAAAAGATTTTTTTATCCACTCATCCTTCCGCACAGTTCTCCCTAAAGAGCAACCAAACGTGATGCCTGTCTCATAGAAAGCATTGACCATGACAGCTTTTGCCTCAGAGAGGAAGTGTGTGCATTGTGTGTATTCTAGCATACTGTAAAGAGAGACCTGCCAATCGCAATGTTTGTCTGTGTATCAGCCCTTCAGCCTAACCAGACTGCTGAATGCAACTGGAATTTCACTCATGCGTGTAACTGAAATACAGTCAGTGTCCAACCATTAAAACCAACTCATTACAATCTTCTTTCTGTTCATATATTACTACTGGTAGCATTAGTATTCTGTGTATTCACAGTGTGTGCTACACTGCCATACATACTTCCATCGTGGAGTCCTTTGTCCATTCTGACAACTACAATTTACATCTTTTTTACACAAAGAGCAGACTGTTGACTTTCCTGGTTATTATACATCACTCCAAATGAAGATCTGGAGAGTTATTTAGGAAACTGTCACAAGGGCTAGGTCTAACTGGTCCTCATGATTTACCTTGGGGCAACGAACAGGCAGGCAGGCAGACGTCCATGCTGTGCTTTCTTTATTCAACGCAACAAAACAGAAAATAAACTTGGCGTAGGAGCCGATATGGTTTCAAACAAACAAAAGGCAAGGAGAAATGAGGCGAAGTACACATGAGGAAGGGTAGCAGACACAGACCTTAAGTACACACAGACATTAGGGGAAAATACAGACAGCTGAGAATAATAACCAAATAAACAAGGAACAGCTGACTAACAGAACACGTGATAACTGAACAGAAATGTCAGAATAAAAGTCCACAGAACAGAAACAAACAGAACAGGGAAAACCAGACACAACTAAAAAATCAGTGGCCCAAACGGCCACTGACCAGACCGTGACAGAAACAGATATGCAAATTGTACAGTAAATAGGATTTAGCAGCTGGTGGGACGGATGCTGCAACTTATCCCACCCGATGACAGAGCAGAAGATTGCACTCAAATGCCTTGGACACAGTTGGTAAATGTCACAAATGGGACCAAAACACAGGCCCTGAAACTCAGCTGCATCCTGCAGTACCAGTGCTTTAGCAAGATGACCTAACTGGAGATTTTTTTATTATCAGCTGTAATAAGCTTCTACTGTTACAACACGCCAAACAGTAACAGAAGAAAGAAAAACACAACACATCTGATACATACTTGTATGCATGGCATAAAATGAAAATGGAAAGAAATCTGTTCTTGATCTGATTCTGAATAATATATCTTTGTTAAATCCCAAAATACTATTGGCCATGGGTTAGACATCATAAAAGGGTACTGAAAATATAGTGCAGCAAAAGATACATAAAAAAAGCACTTCTCCAAGTCCGCCACTGTAAGGCAAGCAGCCAAAATCCTTAAATCTGCCTCCACAGCCATCCTCATTTATTTGATAGTTAGAATATCAACTTCAAAGCTTTAGTGATAAAGCATCAACCCCTCAGCATCATCAAACACTGAGATTTGAATTTAATAGCCCTGCTAAAGCACAGTGATAGTTTTGGCCAAAGGATTGTTATTCCTCATTACATGGCAGGTTCACCTAATCTCCCTGGTTCTGAATTATTATTTTCTCAATTGCAGATAAGTACTCTTTGTCAGGGTTTCAAAAGCTTTAGGGGAACGGCATCACAGACCCTAATTAAAAACACAAAATATACTCATTGAAACTCATTAGGGGTTGGTGATGGAAAATAGGTTTCATGGTTTCAAATTCTACCTTCAGCGTACCACCATGTCACGGGGGCCGGACCTAGCCGGGGCAGGAAAGCACAGATCCATGCTACGAGTTTATTAAACACAAACCAAAACAAAAAACAAAAACCTGGCACAAGGGCTGCTAGAAACAAGAACATGAACAGGAACACAGATACCAATGAGGAGAAATGAGGCGATTGACCAACAAGGGAACGAACACAAAAAGGAACTTAAATACAGTCAGTCATTAAGATGCTGAACACAAACAGATGCAGACTCAATCATGTGACACTAAACACAAAACAGAATGAAAGACACGTGACAACAGAACTAAACAGAACAAGAATTCAAAATAAAAGTCCCAGAAATGAACTGAAAAGCAGTGGCCCCTACTGGCCACTGACCGAACCGTCACACACCACTGGGTTCCTGAGCAAGACCCTTAATCTCAAGTTGCTCCAGGGAGACTGTTCCTTGTAGTTAAGGATTGGAAGTCGCTTTGGATAAAAGCGTCTGCTAAATGCCGTAAATCTAAATGAATAAGAACTTCAATTCAATTGTAAACCACAACGTTGTTTAGATAGAATTAAAGCAATCTTAAAGGAATATACCCATCTTAACTATCTGTACCATATGGTAATTTGTGATGAATCATACCTGGATCAACCATCATTGCAGAATTTGTGACCATCCTGGCCTTTGACACAGACAAAAAACCTAACCAGGCAATGTAATTTCTGAATGTGTGAGAACTATCTTAGTTTCGTTTCGTAATTAGGTTTTTAGCAATGCACCATCACTTCAGATTTTTTGCCAGTTTTGACATCTTACATGGGCAATAGAGGTTAAAATTTTACCTGCTCCTAAAGCATGCATGCTTTAGCAAAGAATGCTGTACTTTTCACTGGATTCTTGTTAAGTTCTTGTTTGTATGTTCATTGTCATGATATCATTTTGACTTGAATGAAATATTGTTTTGCTTTATCCATCTGGAACTGCCTCTGTCTGTTTATGCTGTTTTTCGTTTTACCTTTAATATTCAATTTACTGTAAGCATAAATAATCTGGACTTCCAATGAACAGTCGATTCAATGTATTTCCATTAATTTAGGAAGTACAGAAAGATTAATTTAGGCAGGTGCTGATATTTCAATGCAGGGACAGTGACGTGAACCTGTTTATGCTGTAGGTCATTTGCACAGACAGGTGAACACAAATATAAGGATGAAAGAGAAATTATATAGACTAATTACAATGATTTGCTGTTTCTAAAGAGAAAATTACAGTAAGACGAGGGTAACTACTGGCTCATCAGTTGTAATCAGTTAACATGAAAACTGGGTATGTGTATGTGTGTGTTTCTCTCTAAATTACTATATAAACTCATTTACATACCAGCACACAGCCCAAACCCTTCAGATCCCCTCGGCATGCAACTCAATTAACCGTCCTGGCAGAAATACAGTAAAAAAAAATAAGCACAGCTGCATGTATGGTAACAAGACAGCCCAAGGGACTCTATTAGCATGTTTGTGGTGTCCCGTTAGCACCAGGCAAAATTCTGCTCCAGGTGTGGAAACAGAGATTTCCCTAAAGAGGTTTAGCACCCATAACGATCAGTTTACACATCTCTGATGAAATGCAGACAAATTAGCTTTTTAATTGATAGATACAGTTTCTTTACTCAACTGACAGAAAACATTCCATTTCCATGAAAGTTTTTCTGTTGGTGTAATATGTTGTGAACATCAAATTCACTGTAGTACTATTCAAGTGAGAGAACTCTGCTCAGTAGTCAGTGGCTAACTTTTGACCTTAGTGGCAATACTCAAATAATACTCAAAGTTTGTACTGACAAATCCAGGATGGCAGAACAAGTTTCAACGTGACACTGAGCAGCTGATTAGGAATAATTTATTTCCTTTTTAAAGCTACTATCTTGGTTATTTGAAACTCATGAAATTCCAATTACTGCTTTGTTAAATCTTCCCTTCCCTGCTGTTTTGGCTCCTCACCTCTGCTCTCAGCATGAAAGCCTTTAACAGCCATTTAATTGAAGAGAAATTGTACTTGGCTGAAAGAAACCATGTCGGATTCCTGCTTCAGACCAGTTTAAAACATGGTCCCTCCCATGTCCTCCACACTGCCAGTTCTGAGTTTTGCCTAACACCAATATCCACACTCTCATACCAAAGCTAAAGGTCTGCAGTGATAATGCAGCATATGGCAGATACACGGATTTCGGTAGTTAAAAGAACACACAGACATACAAATATTCAATGCTTATGCATTAATGTCATTTGTTCTTGTTACAACCACCTTTTCATAAGGAAATGAATGTCCAGAAAATAGTTTTGATACAGTTTTCTCAAATGCACAATACCGTATTTCTTTGAAGATTAGAATAAGGTCTGTTATTGGAATAATCAAGGCCAGCATCAAGAGAAAATGAATAAGAAAGAGTACCATGCAAATAGCCACCATCAGATATCTAAGAGACAGGAGAATTGGTTTCAGAGACACTGGTTTCAATCTACCATTCCACTGTGAGAGAACAACACAATACTACTGGTCTACAGAAAATAGAGGAAAAAAGGAAAGCAATACAAGGTCTGAAGCAATGCTTAAAGCACAAAATCTCAAAAGAAACCTAACACAAAGGTTAATATTTTCACTGGAGAAATATCATGAGCACTGACCTTTAAATTTTTTTTTCATTCTGTTCCTTACTGCATTTACAGCTCTGTTTTGATTCACTGAATTCATATTGCCTCATCATTTACCACAGGCCTTTTACATTAGAGCCATTTACTACAGGCCTTTAAAAATAGAACCATTCACCAGAGACACGTGACACTCGAAATACAAATGCTTTATTTTTATTTTTCTGAAGACAGTTTTGACCAACGACTACTGTAAAAATGACAGAAACATAACATTTATGTTTGGCTCAAACTCAAATGACTAAAATGACCAAATGACCTCTTAATTAAATCATGTGAAAATAAGAAGCCTTTTGCTGCTTTGGAAAACCGTTAAATCTTATAATTTGAAAACAAGCGTTAAACAAGCATCTACGGGTCAATTTTAGGTATTCCCATGGCACTTTCATTTTATCACAGCCATCTCCTCATTGCCATTTAATTATAATTACAGATTCTGTATAGCTATCTCTTCATGCATATTAAAATATACAGAACAAGATCAGTGTTTGTGTTAGTTTGTCTGCAAGTAAAAAGATCATCTTGGATGTACATAATGAGTTTATGGATGTGCATAACCTTCTTATGTGGTACATATTTAATCCATAATGTGCTACAATGTGGCAGTGGGTCTCAAAGCGATCTAAGAAAACCTTAGGTACGAACAATGTAATTATACCATACAAATTTCAAAGATACAACAATGATTTTAAAAATAGATTTAATACCTAAAATGAGGTGAAATGGGTGTATATTTGTTTTTTCATAACCGTTCACAATAAAAAATAAATTAAATATAATGACTCAAGACAATATGTATGTTGTTTATGCAATTTAACATTTAACTGCAACATAGCACATGGTCCCTATTTAAAAGTAATCAAGACTTTTACTTGATGATACACAAGGGGACCAATGCGGATAGAGTATATTACCATTTTGTGTATGGAGCTTTGATATGAGCAGTTTAAAAAATTATGTTACCCAAATTCAAAGCGATTTCTATGTAATAAAAGGATGGAGGAGCAAATTTAAAATATCCAGAAGGACATGTAACCCACCCATTGAAAAAAGAGAGGATGCTGGATAGACACAGATCTGACTATAAAGTGTCTTGTCCCAAAATACATTATACATTATACTTTCAAGAAAATTTGTTTTTATGACATGCCTTGTTGGAAGGTGGCTTTACACATACAATAATTATCCATACTATATTATGATAAGGGGAACCTTTATTAGAGAAATCAGCAGTGATTTTTTTTTTTCAAAACCACATATCAAGAATGTTTATTAATGTATATACAACACAATATTAACCTTATGTTCATGGGGAATTGGGTAAATTCTGAAAAAAGCTAAAAAAGCTAAAGAAGCTAAGGCAGTAATTATGAACAATTAATCAAATATCTAGCTCAGTTCAAACAGGGCTACACAGGGCAGCGAGTAGAAGGAGAGAGGGAAAAACAGCAGAGCCCTGGAGGAACAGGAATGATAACATAAAGGATAAAACATCACAATGAATACCTCAGGTTGGCATAGCTTCAAGATATCTACTAAATTTGGTTGCTGTGAAGCTAATAATGTTTGATATT
>JBBPDE010195480.1:0-17300 GCA_037974605.1 Nannopetersius ansorgii
GATACTTTTATTTGAATTTTAATTGATTAACTGTCATGCATGACACTTTACTTCCTTTTGAAAAACGATTCAAGCAACTCAGCGACTCACTGCTCTCAATTTGTCAATAGTGACTCAAGTGAATCAAGTGACTCAAGTGACTCACAGATCCGGATCAGTTTACTGAGTGACTCAGAGGGAGTCGGATCCGAAAAAGGATCCGAGTATCCCAGCTCTAATCTCCATAATAAATGGGAGGAGAGAGAGGGTACCTGAGTGAGCATTGTGATGTTATTGTGACTTCAAATACCATTGTATAAGAAAGGATGCCCTTGCTTGGGTCCTCTGTGTGTTCAGGAACTTTAAAACGCCCTCTTTTCAAACTCAAATTGACTTTGAAAATGACTTTGAATAGTTCTACATCGTTTGAGGGTTTACATGTTTGTCAACAAATTTCTTATAATACTAAGGTGTGTGTGAGCTGAGGTTTTCCAATATCTTTATGTTCTTCCTCAAGAGCGAAGGCTGTAAACATCACAGTAAGCTTTAGCTTCATATGGAATTTTTTTGTAAGTTTTTTCAATAAATCTTATTTTAAATTAATCTATGTGTGAGTTTATAGGGGACCTCACTCACACATCTTTTAAGGGCAAAAGATGCTTCTCGTAATGTCAGTGCAAGGAAACTCGGGACCAGATGCTCTGTTTACTGAAAAGGCAGGCCTGCTTTATTTAAAGCCAGATTGAGATCGTATATGATAATACCTGGCAGATACCTCACAAAACAGGCCAGTTCATTCATCCCAGTAATTAAGGATTCTGTCCAGGAAGGAAAGACGGAGTCGAAGTTAATAATGTCTTTAATGAAGATTTTAAAAATCGTTACAGGTCATGTAATCCGGACTCGGATTTTCTAGGCAAAATACAGCCCCTTCTCAAACGAGTCCCTGAAGAAGCCGTGCACAACAGGTGTTGTGCCAAAAAGTGATCATCTGCCAGAAATGGATTGCCGTCCGCGGGAGAGCACGCAGGTTTCAAGGTATTTCAGCAGTTATAAGGGACTGTTTGTAGTATAATGTGTCACATATAACCCTCCTGAATGATATCAAGCAAGTCTGAAGTAGAAACAGCATTTCAGCCACAAGTTATAAGCCGCAATCACTTTTTGGCAGCTAGAAACTGGCATATTATCATTTTTAATGTTCTTTTCAAGGTATTTCAGCAGTTATAAGGGACGGTTTGCAGTATGATGTGTCACATATAACCCTCCTGAATGATATCAAGCAAGTTTGAGGTAGAAACAGTATTTCCGTCACAAGTTATAAGCCGCAATCACTTTTTGGCAGCTTGAAAACTCCATGTTCTCAGTTTTAATGTTCCTTTCAAGGTATTTCAGCAGTTATAACGAACCGTTTGCAGTATAATCACTTTCTGGCAGATGATCACTTTTTGGCACAACACCCGCCACTTTCTCACTCTCATGCACATTTTCTTTGGTATAAGCAGGTAAATACATTCATTTAATTTACAGTAATAAAAATACAGGGCTTTAAGAAGAACAAAGTGAAAAACAGGAGAACAGCAGCCAGTGAGTAGCAAGGAGTAGTGAATAACACTCTCGGATTGGCTATTTTTAAACCTCCTGCCTCTTGAGTGCAGCGGTATTTCATCATCCCAAGACATTACTTTCTTTGTGTTCTCTCAATAATTCTCTCAAAAGGTCCCATGACATGAAAATGTCCCTTTATGAGATTTTTTAACATTAAAATGAGTTCCCCTAGCGTGACTATGGTCCTGTAAATGGCGATAGGTGTAAAAAGTGCCTTGGTCATCCTGCTTTGCCCAATCTGAAATTTCCCTATATGTCGCCATTTCTCATGCTTTGCCCGCCCAGAGAATTTCGGCTGAAAATTAAGTCTGGATCAGTTCCAACTCTCCTTGGCTCAGCTACAAACATTGGACAAGTAAGTCAACTTGACGCTACATAATTTTGTTGCTTTGCTGTATATGGTTACCTAGCTTTTTACACTTAGAGTGTGGCTGTAACATTAGCTGTGCAGCTAACAGCCCAGTTAGCAGGCTGCTGTCACAAATGTGAAGGTAGATAGCATCTGGTGTGTGAGTAAGTGGTATGTGAATACACACAATAACCCAAGTGTTGTACTTTGTACTTTGTTATTTGGATAATTGTGCTGCTGTTAGTGTTATGGTGTGCACTAGGGCTGCGTGATATTAGGAAAACATGCGATATGCACTAATGTTGTTGGGTGTTTTGCGATGGCGATATCACATGTGATAAGTGAGTAAAAACTTAGCCTTTATAGTGTTAATGTTTTTCTGCTTTGGATTTGCTGGTAACAGACTCCAGACTCTGACTAGTCTATGCAGAAAAAAAAATTTCAATGCAATATTTCCATTCCAACACGTTTTTTTTTTTAAAAGACTTTACTTTAACAGAGCATTTTAATCGCTCCCATAAAACATTTGAACCATTGAACATTGTTGAAAAAAATCTGAAAATATTTTTAAAATAATGTAATAATAATAAGCATGGGGGATTCATATTGACATTTTTCTTTTATGCCTCCAGAGTACCCTTAAAGTCTTATTTTCTTTTGCCAGTCAGATGTGAAAAGTCACGGTATAGATGCGGTGAAAGTCATTTGTTGAAAATATCAAGGACTCGGAAACAAATGATGTGGAAGAAGACACGGCTCATTTCAAAGGTACAATGAAGGTTTTGGTTGTCCAAACACGGGGCTCAATGCAGTCCTTGGCCACTTAGAGAGCTTCTCTGGAAACAGTGTTTGTCCTTGGTGCCATGTGGGGAAAAAAAACAGGTCATGTGAACGCAAGCATTGGAAAAATCTTCACTACGTAGGAATAATAACACCCACCTTTCAGATCTGGTGCAAAGTAACCCAACAGAAACTGGTCTTGAACAACCTGAAATGCTTCCATGCAGCACCACGTTTCATGCAAGGGGTAGATGCATATGAAACAAGGTTGGTGCTACGGTTTCTTATCTCACAGAAAGTAAATGACCGGGTCAGTTACAGAATTGAAAGTTATGATTCTGGTTTCTGCGACAGTGCAAACAAGCCATCCATAATCCAGCCCCATTCATTAAAGACCTGACAGTGCCTTGAGAAAGACAGCACCTGTTAAGGCTGCTCCCTTTGACTACAGGGGACTTAATTCCCAGAGGAGAACGAGCACTGGGAGCTACTGCTGCTCTTGTTGACCTGCATGGAAGACTTTTTTCCAGCCTTCACAGAAGAAGCAGTAATGTTTCTCAGGGCAGGAGCCCACAAGTAGGACACTGGCCTCTAGACCAAGAGATCATGAGTTCGAATCTTACCTTCATCAGACCACCACTGGGTTCCTGAGCAAGACCCTCAACCCCAAGTTGCTCCAGTGAGACTGCCCCATGTAGTTAGGGAATGGAAGTCACTTTAGATAAAAGCGTCTGCTAAATGCCGTAAATGTGCAGGAGGACAGGACAGTGGCAGAGCCCCCCCTTCCTCCATGTTCTCTTGAGCCTCCACCTGAAGATGTGCAATGCACATCTTGGCACAAGCCTCCAGTCTCACATAACATTCATTTGGCATACGCTGTAATTTAAAGTGACTTAGAACTTAAGGAAACACTCAAGCTTCTGGACAGCAGGGCAGCCTAAAGATTTCCAATCTTATGTCTGTTAGGAAATGACCCAGACATTTTTTTATCTGCCCCTTGCTCTTACCATCACAGTACCCTTGAGTTGCTTGTGTCTGAACCCAACCACTTCATTCACACCTTTGAGAAAATCTTGATTACCAACCAGGCTGCCTGTGATCCCCTGTCCATGTCCATTTCACATTTACATTTATGCGTAATAAACTTCTTTCAGCCGTGTCATAATGAACTTTAAATGACCACTACTTGTAGCGCCTGGTGCATGAGATCGCTCTGGATTTCAGGACCGACCTCCATTTCCAGAGCTCCGCCCTCACGGCCCTGCAGGAATTCAGCGAGGCGAGACTTGGTGGATCTGGCCTGTGCGCCATCCACGACGGGAGTCACCATCATGCCTGGAGATGCTCGGCTGGCCCGCCGTATCCGAGGAGAGCGGCTTAAACTGACTGAGCTTGTGGTCCCCTCCACTTTGGCAGTCGTGCATTCTTGCCGTGGATGCTCTGCTATTTAGTTATTTTGTTTTCTGTATGCACTTTGAGATTTTTGTGAAAAATATAAAGTGCTATAAATAAAATGTATTATTATTATTATTACTTGATATTTTTTTAATCATTGCTTTTGTTATAGGGTCTGTTTTTGTGACCACAATTTTCATTTTAAGCTAAATTAATTCAAAATGCATTGAAATAAAAATGTTTATGCAAATTCCATAAACATTAAAAATGTACCAGTTTTATTAAGTCCAGAAAAGGGGTCGGCAGCCTTTAACACTCAAATAGCCGTTTGGACCCGGTTTCCACAAAAGAAAACTCTGGGTACCACAAATCCTTTCTGAACTCTAAAAATGAAGAGAACACTGCATATATTGTTTTTTACTTGTATGCTGTGTATAAACACTAGGCTAGTGTGCTGCTTGCAAAGTTTTATTTATTCAAAGAAAACATTTTAAAAACAAAAAATTAAACATGTATTTTAGTGTTACACAATCACAATAAACAAATTTCGACCTACAATTAAAGAAAAAACAAAAAACCCAAATGGATAAAAAATGTATACACGGCTGACAGCATCAATTGACGTAATTTCCTCAGGCTCAGAATCAGAATCGTGTCAGAATTGGCCTATTGGAGCAGCAACAGTTCTGCAAGAGACATATAGGTGTGGTGTAGGAACATATACACATGTATCTTTACATATAATTGTTGTTTTATATGACTGTGCTTAAGAGACGCCATCAACCGGAATCAGACCTTGTGTCGTTTGACTCTGATTCCGTGTTGGTGTTGTGCCAAAAAGTGATCATCTGCCAGAAATGGACTGTCGTCCGCGGTTCTCAGTTTTAATGTTCTTTTCAAGGTATTTCAGCAATTATAATGGACTGTTTGCAGTATAATGTGGCACATATAACCCGCCTAGAAATCTAGCAAGTTTAAAGTAGAAACAGTATTTGAGCCACAAGTTCTAAGCCACAATCCATTTCTGGCAAATGATCACTTTTTGGCACAATGCCGGCACTGTACGACGGGCTCTCGGTCCAAAGTCCACTGGACCCTTGCTGTGTCCGCTGGCTGTAGCTTGCACTGATGTGTGCCGGCAGGCTACAGGACTGAACTACAGAACATACTGCAGCAGCGTTGTATCAGGAAGCCCCAATTAGCCGCCATTCCCGCGTTAAATTATTATTTACTTTCCAAAGCCACAGGAGCTGCAACATAAGGATGAAAGAGCTGCATGCGGCTCCAGAGCCGCGGGTTGCCGACCCCGGTCTAGAACAAAATCCATGTTATATTAAGTCTGGAATAAAAGAAATGTCCCAAACACTTGCAGATTTCTCTGTCGAATGTCACTCTTGCAACTGTCCACATGCCACATAATTTCAGCCTTACACACGGAAAAAAATTCAACCATCCACCAACTAAGCTGTGAATTCTAACCAGGGTGGAAGGGAATCTCCAGTCCTCTTGACCCAGGAAACCACTGAAAAAAAACCTGACTGTCCCAGCAGGTAATTGAACCCAGGACAATCTCACTGTGAGAGGACAGAGCAACCCAGAAAATGTTTCTTTTTTTACCTCCAAATCGATGTATTTTGGTATCATTAGGGGCCGTTCACATATCGCGCCTAACAACGCGTGGAAAACGGGAGGCGCGCCGCTTTCTCCTTTTTTCCAAAAGCGCTTGAGCGCTTGCACTCCGGAAGCGTCTGTTGTTGCTAAGCAACCATCAGCCACGCTTTCCATTTCCTCCAACGAAAAACCCTTGCTGTAATTCTGCTACACGATTTATTTACACAGAAAATAAAAAAAAATGCCGTAGTGTTTGGGTGCACCACCTTCTTCAAAGACATACAAAACACGGGGAATTTCACCAGCTGATCCAGGAGCTCCACCTGGACAACGGGAGGCTCAAAGCCTGTTTCAGACTCGACAAGGACCAGCTGGGTTATATTTTAGGAAAAGTTTGGGGGCTTGACAAATCATAAAGTTCAGGAAATCCCTGGAACACAGTGATGAGCTGCTCCTCCGTGTTTCTGCTGTGTAGTGGAAAAGGCGAGGGAGCTAATTGGATGAATCTTGTCACATGACCCGCGGTGCGCTTGCGGCGTTCTGAAAGGTTGAGATGTTTTCAACTCGACGCGGCCGTGCCTGAGAAAAATGGGCGCGTTGCACCGCGTGTGCGTCGCGACCGTGTCGCTTCCATTATGAGCGTGGCTGCCGCGCGTCTACGTTTGAAAATGGACTTGCGCGCACAAAAGGTGCGATATGTGAACGGCCCCTTAAGCTCTTCCCACTAGTGGTGCAACGGATCACTGTTGATCGGGGATCCGAACCGATCCCTCTCCACGGTTCAGCACGCATGTGATCCGATGATCCGAAAGAAAAATAAAAGTTCCACTGAATGGTGCGTATAGTCAGTCTGTCGAGCGATAGTCATGGCCAGCGGTAGCGGAGGTGGAGGAGTTCGAGAACCCTGTAGCATAATTTAAATCACATGTGTGGGAGCATTTTGGCTTCTCCGTTAAATATATTGATGGGAAAAGGGTGGTGGATAAAACCACCATGAGGAAGCCATATGAGACTGGCAGCACGTCAGGCATGGCCGCTCATTTGAAACGACATCACCCTGGTGTGACAGGAGCTCAGAAGAAGGCTGTGCAACAACTGCTGATATCCACGGCATTGAGCCTTTCCTGCCCAGCCTGACTGGGCTAAAGATATTACAAAAGCTATTGGGTTGTTTATAGCTGCAGACATGAGGCCATGTTCCGTTGTGGAAAATGTAGACATCGTCTTTTTGAAGAAAAAAAAAAGCTCACGTCTGCCTTCTTTCTTCTTTTTTTTATTTTGTGGACAGTTTGTATTTCATTCTCTATGTTCAAATTAGGAAGCAATAATACCTTAAATTGCAATTTAAATTTGTTTTTGATTGTGTCCAAATTAAAGGAAACAATTATGCCCTATATTGCACCTTAATTTGTCGTTATAGAATTGCGTGGAATGAGTCTTGAGTTGAATGTTTTTAATGGGCAAAAAAATACTTAAATAAATGTAAAGTTAAACGTGTCTTGTCTTTTTTCTTTTGCTGATCCGATCCTTGACATAAAACCATGATCCGACCCGAACCGTGAATTTTTTGATCTGTTGCACCACTACTTCCCACACTCTAAGCAGGGATACAGTTTCCGCTCTGATGTTTCTGGAGACTACTCCGTTTAGTGAAACCCTCTCCACACTCTGAGCAGTGATACGGTTTCTCTCCAGTGTGAATGCGCTGGTGTGTTTTGAGGGTACCCTTCACTCGAAAGCTCTGTCCACACTCGGAGCAGTGATACGGTTTCTCTCCAGTGTGAATGCGCTGGTGTGATTGTAGAGCAATCAGGCTGAGAAAACGCTTCCCACATTCTAAGCAGTGGTACGGTTTCTCTCCAGTGTGAATATGCTGGTGTATCTTTACCTCGCTCTGTGTATTAAAGCTCTTCCCACACTCTGAGCAGGGATATGGTTTTTCTCCAGTGTGGGTACGCTGGTGTGTTTTTAGGTGATTCAGTTGGTTAAAACTTTTCCCACACTCTAAGCAGTGATAAGGTTTCTCTCCAGTGTGGATGCGCTGGTGTGCTTTTAGATGAACATGCTGGTTAAAACCCTTTCCACACTCTGAGCAGTAAAACGGTTTCTCTCCAGTGTGAATGCGCAGGTGTGTTTTTAGAGAAGTTAGTCGGTTAAAACTCTTCCCGCACTCTGAGCAGTGATACGGTTTCTCTCCAGTGTGGGCACGCTGGTGTGTTTTCAGACAATTCTTTTGGTTGAAACTCTTCCCACAATCTAAGCAGTGATATGGTTTCTCTCCAGTGTGAATGCGCTGGTGTGTTTTTAAATGATTCAGTCGAATAAAACTCCTCCCACACTCTGAGCAGTGATACGGTTTCTCTCCAGTGTGAATGCGCTGGTGTGTTTTTAGATTATTTACTCGGTTAAAACTCTTCCCACACTCTGAGCAGTGATGTGGTTTCTCTCCAGTGTGAATGCGCAGGTGTGTTTTTAAATGATTCATTCGAATAAAACTCTGTCCACACTCTGAGCAGTGATATGGTTTCTCTCCAGTGTGGATGAGCTGGTGTGCTTTTAGAGCATGTAGTTGTTTAAAACTCCTCCAACACTCAGAGCATTGGTGAATCCTTTTTTTTCCTTCATTGTTTTGTGTTTGTCTCTGAGACGTGTCGATATTAATGGTAGCACAGGAGGTTTTCTGAGGACTGGAGCTTCCGGACATCACAGTCTCATATTCAACCATTCCTGAGTTCAGCACGGTCACATTTTCTTCGTGGGGCTCAAATAAATCCATTTCACTGGCATCCATGGTCATTTCTGTCTGTAAGATAAAAATGAGAAAAAAAAGGACATTTCAGTTCCAGGTGCAACAGAATAGTGAACATACAGTTTGACAAACCTTTAACTGAATCCCAGACATATGTGAGCTGAAGAATTCCTTCTGGCTTTAGACTAGTACTTAATACATATGTTGAGGCAACTAATGAGATATGGAATGTTGCTCACAAGCTAACAAAGATAAAGATGAATGGAAGGAGGTTATTTTGGGAAAAGTCCTTACATTCTCCTAGCGTGTCTGTACTTCTGTTTTTAATTGTTAATTATAACCTACTAGTAAATTAACGTTTTGGACAATTATTAAACTATTCCCATCGGTCTACAACGTCACCAGTCCACTGACAAGAGACAACTGGTCTGATAAACGGTAAGATTCAGTATGGAATTTGGCGAGCATGTATAGTTCAGCCCCTGTCTCCGTCACTAGCCCTTGTTCCAGCGTAAAGTTTACTTGTGTAAAGTGTTCGCTAATTACTTATATGACGGAGAAGATTTCAGAGTTGCGCATCCGGATTTTAACTAGCAATAGGAGACGAGAGTCAGGTGTGTTGCTAGCCAGTCAATGTGCCTTAGGGCAGCGTTTCTCAAACTATTGGCCGTGGACTGGCGCTGGTCTGTGAGAAGGCTCCTGCCGGTCAGCGGAGCTTCGCTTCTCAACGCTTGTCACTTCACGGCCCTGCCCCTTGTTTCTATTCTGCATTCTATTGCATTCTATTATGTTCAGCTCTCCTGCCATAGACGTATATGTGGTTATACTTTGTTATAAATATACAGTGGTTCCCCGGCTTAACGAACGCCTCACAGAACGAACGTCCTGCGTAACTAATGCCACCGCGACTGCGCACACGACTCACAGAACGAGTGCGTTTCACATTTTAAAAAAGGCATAACCAATGCGCCGCCGGAACGGCCTGCGTTCCTTATGTGGGAGAGCTTCCGTACCCGAGCATCACTCTCCTCCGCACGTGTCAAACATGTGAGAAGTGTCAAAAATGCGTGTCAAACATGCGCCAGGTGAGAAGCCTGTTCAAAGTGCTCTGGTTATGAGTGATTCGGTTCTTTAACACATGAATTTAGCTACTCCTTTAGGGATTCCAGCAACAGCGTTTGTTAAGTGTATACCGGGTGCCAGAGCACCGGACATTGCAGGGAACCTGAAGCTGTTAGCTAGCCATAGGTATGAAAGAATAGTGTTCCATGTAGGGGTTAATGACATTCGTCTGCGGCAGTCAGAGGTCACCAAGGCTAGTGTTAAAGAGGTGTGCAAATTAGCCCAGACTATGTCCGACGCTTTGGGTGCTGAATTGCTGGATGTCCAAGTGTTGCTCAGAAAATAATGTGGGATCTATTGATAATTGGTCCAACGTTTGAGGATAAGCCTGGTCTCTTAGCCTGGGACGGTATCCTTCCCTGCTGACAAACCAGTGCCGGGGCCAGAAGGCAGACAAACTGGCTTAAACGACCGTCGGCTAGCTGTCTTGAGTCGTCACCTAGGATTCACCCAAAGTCTTATAATATCAAGACCCCCGAACTAAACAGAAGGTTAGGTAATACCAAGTGTGTTTAAATAATGTAATTAATGTCTCATACTTTTAGTAAGCTCAGCACCTCAGATCAAAAGCTAAAGTAGGGACTGTTAAACGTAAGATCACTCGTCCCTAAAAGTACTCGTCAATTAATAACTGATCAGAATCTTGATACCTTATGTCTTACTGAGAACTTGATTAGACCTGACGAGTTTGTGGCTCTAAATGAGGCCACACCTCCAAGCTACATTCACAGTCCTGGACTAAACGGTAGAGGGGAGGCACATGAACTGTATATAAAAGTACCTTAAATATTAAACAGAAAACCGAGTCTAAGTTCTTGTCCTTTGAAACTTTATTCCTTAATATAACTAATACAGATACGAATAAAGTCTCTGTCTCTATCTCTGTCTAATTACTGTCTACAGCCACCAGGGCCATACACAGAATTCTTACACGATTTTAGCTGCTTGCTGTGTATAGCAAATTTAGCTGTTTGCTGTGATAAGCTCATAATTATTGGAGATTTTAATATTCACTTTGAAAAAGATCAGGATCCCCTAAAATCTGCGTTTACTTCAATCCTAGATACAGTTGACTTCACCCAGCATGTAACAGGGCTGACTCACTGCTGTGGCCATACACTTGACCTTATCCTGACTCTTGGCGTTAATGTGGATAACATAGCTATTTTTCCTTTATCTACAGTAATATCAGATCACTACCTCATTACATATAATCATCTTAATCATAACATAAGCACAACCCCTCACTTTTGTATAAGTCGTGCAATTACGTCCAACACAGCTCATAGTTTTATTGAGATTTTTTCAGAAATATCAACCCCATACAGCACACCATCTTGTCCAGCAGACCTAGATAAACTGAATGCCTCTAAGACATAAAATGGTCACAGAAAAAGCTGGCTCCCAGGTTTATTGATTGAACCTTGGGAATCGAACCCGGCATTTCTGATCCCCCCTAGAATCCCTGCGCCCTGCGATCAGAAAGTCCAGGTTCGATTCCCAAGACCGCTAGGTACCGCTGAGGTATCCTGAGCAAGGCACCGTCCCCACGCACTGCTCCCCGGGCGTCGTGTTCCTGCTGCCCCCTGCTTCACTTGGTGAATGGGTTAAATGCAGAGGGTGCTGTTCACACTGTGTGCTGTGGTGTGTTCACGTATGACCGAATGATCACTTTCACCTTCCATTTCTATCTAAGAGTTTAGAGAAATTCGTGGCACACCAGTTATGTTCATTACTACAAAGAAAAACCCTACATAGTTCTCATCATAGTTCAAAAACAGCCTTAGTAAAGATGGTAAATTATCTTTTACTGTCCACTGACAAAGGATTTTTCTCTCCTTTGGTTTTGCTCGACCTTAGTGCAGTATTCAACACGACTGACCACACTATTTTACTGGATAGACTAGAAAACCCTGTCGGAATCACTGGAGCTGCCTTATCATGGTTCAGATCATACCTGACCGACCGCTATCAGTTTTTAAGTGTTAATGGGGAATTCTCAACACCCACCAAAGTAAAATACGGTGTCTCAGACGGTTCTGTTTTAGGACCCCTGTTATTCACTCTATACATGCTGCCAAAGCGGATGATTAATCAGAAACATGGAATTAGCTTCCACTGCTACAAAGATGATACACATCTTTATACCTCTGCAAATTCAGATGATAAGTCTAAATTAAATGAGATTGGGGACTGCATTAAAGATATAAAAGACTGGATGTCACATAACTCATGCAGATAAAACAGAGGCCCTTCTAGGTCCAAAAGCTGCTAGAACAAACTGTCAGGTCTAATGTTTGATCTTGCTGGTTCCTCAGCCTCTCCAGCGTTAACTGTAAAGAATCTCAGTGTCACTATGGATCCCGATCTTTCATTCAACACACATAAGTACCGTTACTAAATTTCCTTCATCTACGAAACATTGCTAAGTTAAGAAGTGCAGTATGTCTCCATGATGCAGAAAAACTAGTCCACACCTTTATTACTTCCAGACTCGATTATTGTCACAGAGCAGGGCAGTCATTTCTTGCGAGTCATTTCCAGATGAATATTGTGAAGTTCCCAATAATATATGGTCTATTAACAGGTTTTTCTAGATAGAGATGTGATACAGATGCAGCAAAATCTAGTTTGACCATTGGGGTGTTTATGGTCGATTTGATTGATGCTTTAATCTGTAGTTATTGTAGGAAATGTTTGTGACACCAAATTTCGGTACCAAAAGGTGGAGAAGCCGCCATTGTGGAAAACATGCTGCAGGTGAGTGACACCTTTGATTTTCCAGCTGGAGAAATTAAGTACTTTTTTGTTATAGGTGAAGTCAGGGTCATTCCAGATTGGAGTGAGTCTTGAGGGTAAAAGCTTTGTGTTGGTGATGTTATGAAATTTCCACCAGGCTGTCATCGTTGAGACAACAGTCTCAGCTGTGAAAGTGAAAATCTTTTGTTTTTGTTTTTTTTAAGAGAGAAATTGTATTTTTTGATAGGCCAATAAGTGAATTCTACCCACCTGGTCTTCTTGGTGAAATTGTTAATTATTCTGTAATACCAGGATTTCACCAGCGCCCAGTGGTGGTGGGGATCGCTAGCAAGCGGTCAAGCTAACAAGCTAATGCCCTTCCTTCTGTGCATTCATAGATAAAATATAAAATAAAAAAATATGAATAAATACAAGTAAATATGTTACGTGTTTTGTTATGTATGCAGCTTCAGTCTCACATTCAAGGTCAGTGCTCAGTACATAAAACAGAACAAAGCGAAAACAAAGGCGATTGGTGACAAGCCACAGTGCTTTGTCAGTCATTTTGAAGTGGAGAACTACCCTATCACAGTAGGCAGTCACTTGTTATTTACCATTAGAGTCCATTGACAAATCGAAAATCCACGAGCCGCCGGGGACTGAGAAGATTTACATCAAAAATGAATGGTGTGTGAAACGTGTTTCACTGTAAATCTCTGTTTCACCGCAGCCGGGGGTGGCGATGTTTCACGTTTTTGACCAGAGCCGTATACAACTGTAACGCTATTGAGGAGCTGAAATTAGTAGAGCAACCATATTTTGAGCATTTTTTGTTTCACACCAATAAAAATGTGATTGTTATGAAGTTTTTCTTAAAATTATTTTTCTTGGTGAAACATTGTTTCACCTGTAATCTTATAGAAACCGCCATTGGTCCAATACTGTGCTGAAATCCCCTGCTATTATTACTGGGCAATCGGTACAGATTTCCTATTGTAATTGGGTTGTTGTTAATTGAGATATTTATGATGATATAGCGCCTCTTAGGTTCAGCTATAGTAGTGTTTAAGTATAAATGGGATTTTTTTTTAGAAATTAGTATGCAGACTCCTCTCTGTTTAAAGTTATAGTTTGCTGTAAGTGCCTGATTGTACTGGGCTGTTTTAAGTCTGTTGCAGTCAGATTCTGAGAGATGGGTCTCTTGAAGGAGGCAAACATGAGCCTGTAGATTCTTTAAGAAAGATAGCCTGGACATACTGTAGGATTGTCATCGCTCTGAGAGAGCTAAAAAAGGTGTTGTGTTAGTGTGAGCTTCTATGAGTGAGGATATGTTAGTGGGGTGTATAAGTCACTGTACGGTGGCAGGAAATAATTGTATATTGAGAGAGGATAGGTGGGGGGGGGGGCAAGAACAATAGCAACAACAACAGTGCTGACATATAGTGGGAGAGGCCTACAACAATAATAAAGACAACAAGTGTGTATGTGTGCAGAACAAAAAAACGACCCATCACATATTTTCAGTATGAGAATAATATATGGAAGATGTAGAGACAGCATTAAAGGGGATAAAGTGGTATGTAAAGTGATAGTGTAGTATAGTAAGAACTGTATGGGTGTGTGGAGAGAGAAAAAGTAGTACAGTAAGAGCATGCAAGTCCAGGCTGCAGGGTATATAGAGACTGAGGATATAATACTGGCATAGAGAATTATTGATAGTTATATTCACAGTTCAGAGTGCTGGTGTTTGGTGGTAAGTGAATAGGATCCAAACTTGGGTTAGTGTACAGCTGTCCGTCAACATACAGTCTATCTACAGATTAAGAGACACGTTTTTCTTCTTCACGGAACTGTTTCGTGATTAAAATGAGGCTTCTGGTCCTGAATTTCTTTTGGGAATTGGTTGTTCATTCCCAAGTCGGTTCCTTTTAACTGCTTATCTCTGCTTTTGACGAGTTCTTTGCACCTTTCAGTGCATTATCTGGATCATCGGGTGTGTGTTTTATGTATGTTTATATCGGAGAAAATCAGATTATCGCGCGTGCTGCGGCACTGGAGGTCCAAAATTGTCTTTTAAATGTTTCAGTTTTCGTGGGTGAGCGTTGTTATTTGAGCAGATACGATTTTTGACCGCTCCTTTCTATTGATAATTTTCTAGGGTGAGTGTGTCGGTCTGCGAGTGGGAAAACTCGAGAGTAGCTTTCCGTTCTTATGAAGCACACTGACCTCGATCTTTGTTAAGTCCGTCTCAGCAGCGGAGTCTAGTCTGGTTTTCTTCGTGACCGGTTGGCTCATGATATCCACGTTCTTGGTGAAAAGATTTTCAAGTGTTAGGCAAGATGAGTCGCCCATAGTTGCTTGATGCTTATTCGCAGATACGTAAAAGTCCGGGGGAGAATTTAGCGTTTGTGTTGGAAGTTTGGTCAGCGTGCTGCCATGTTGGATCTCACCCTCAGTCTCGCGATAGTCTCGGTGCATCACGGGGGGAAGGGGGAGTGTCGTTCACGTCACCATGGCAACCGGCAATGGATTCTGTCCTTTCGGACAATCTACTTGGGGTATTCTCTGCCACACTGAAAGGCATCTGCCAGTGACCTCTGAATCTGGTGCGGGAGTCTGGGTCTGCCAGGGGGTGGGGATGTTTCTCTCCTCCTTTCTCCATTTCTGTAGCTCAGTGTTGTCTTTTCAGACTTTTCATATGTTTTTATAAATTTGTTGTGTTTACAGTGTGTTTAACAGCCATTTTACAAAAGACAGCTGGCTGCTGTTTCATTTTCAGGCTGAAAATACAGAAACACGGTGCTCCTTTTCCTCTCTGCTGTTCCTCTCCTCCGTCTCTCTCTCTCTCTCTCTCTCTCTCTCTCTCTGTGTATGTTCTGTGCTCCGTCTCTCACTCTCTGTACTCTCCTTTGTGTGTGTGTCTCTCTCTCTCTCTCTCTCTCTGTGTGTGCGCGTGCGCGCTACTTGCTCGCCTGGCACTCTTAAGTCACGTGACAGTCCAACAACAAAACACAGGAAGGGGAGGAAGGGCAGAGTGTGCTCCGTGCTGTGACTGGAGTGGAACTTGAAAGTTCCGACACTAAAGTATCGATCTTATGACACTGGTCGGTCAGTATCAATACCAACTTTGATATCGATAGTATCGATATTTGGACCAATCCACCACTACCTTTCTGTGCTTTCTCTGGATCATCGGGTGTGTGTGTATTTATGTAAGTTTATACCGGAGAAGATCAGATTATCACGCGTGCTGCGGCACTGGAGGTCCAAAATTGTCTTTTTAATGTTTCCGTTTTCTTGGGTGTGCGTTTGAGCAGATTGATTTTTGACAGTTTCCTTTCAATTAATCATTTTCTAGGATGAGTGTGTCGGTCTGTAAGTGGGAAAACTGGAGACTAGCTTTCAGTTCTTTGATGTCTGTATAAAGCAGTTTTGAGAGTTTTAATCGACTCGAACACACTGACCTGGATTGTTGTTAAGTCCGTTTCACTAGCGAAGTGGTTTTCTTCGTGACCGGTTGGCTCATGTCCGGGGGAAGAAATTTAGGGTTTGTGTTGGAAGTTTGGTCAGAGCGCTGCCATGTTGTATCTCACCCTCAGTCTCGCGATGGGGGAAATAACTAAATTCTCCTAAAATAATTTTTTTTTCAGCGCTAAATAGGGAAAACAGTGCCACCTGCTGCCATAGACAGCCTTAACCTACCATCAACACAAAATCTAACATCATGAAGCCATACTCACTGATCATTCATGAAGAAGAACCAGGAATGCATAGCAAGTGCCATGTTCCTAGAAAAGCATTGATTTGTAATAAAACTCACCTCATATGCAGACATTTGGGCATTCCATATCACACGTTTTGATTCCATATCACATGTCCCTGTTGATGATGTGTGCTTGCTTAAATTGAGCTTATTCACTCAAATGAGCCCATATTGCACACAAAAGAACACTTGTTCTAATAATAATACCCGTGTTGTGATAAACTGTCAGCCCCTCTAAGCAAGTACTGTAACATGCTGATTTTTAGCTCCAGTGCTGGGACGCCACCATGTGTCATCCATTGCCAATACAGTTACCCCCCCACCCCCAGCACACTTTTAATATGTGTAAATATGCAATGTAGTCTAGCTTATTTAAAAATTCGCATTAGTTAATGACGTAAAAACGATTTCGTGGTTGTGCCCCCCCTCCCCCGCCCTCCCTTTAACGTTGCTGAGGTAGTTAAAAAATTTTATGTTCTTAGAGGACTGAAATTTGAAATATCTGCATTTCCAAAACCTCTAGCTGGTATATGTGTCACACAATTATGAATTTTCGATGTAAATACATGCATATATTCAGTTAATTCTTAAAACTCAAATCAACTTAACTCATAGCATTTAATCTTAGCATTGCTAAGCGGGGAAGTTAGCATAGCCAACAACTAATACTGGGCTTAACTCCTCTTACAGAAATGATTGGAGAGAGTAACAGGAGCTGAAGTTAAGTGTTTATCCCTTTTTCACTTTGTTTACACTGTGTTTATGTGTTTATCTCACTTTTACTGAACTGGGTGGAGAAATGTTCTCTTGTTTTAAAGGGTGATTTATGTGAACAGACAGATATGCTATTTGTTTTCATGAAAAAGAATCAGATTATCAATAGGAGGAAGCACAAAGTGATCAACTTCATACAACAAAGCACCAGTATTTAACATTTCTTAAGGAATTAAGTTACGTTTAGGATTTGACTAACTATGTGGCCCAATACTGCATGGTCACGTGTGGGAGATTCTCAACCCCAAACTTTTATTCCCTAAATAACATCTTGTTCACATGTAACACTCCTTCCATCTGTATCTTTGTTAGCTTGAGAGAAACATTATAGGACATGATGCAACATTCCATATCTCATTAGTTGCCTCAACATATATTGGGTATTAGTCTAAAATCAGGAGGAATTTTTCAGCTCACATATGTCTGTTGCT
>JBBPDE010195496.1:0-17297 GCA_037974605.1 Nannopetersius ansorgii
AAGATGTTATGCATTTTCTATTCAAAAGTAAGTTTTGTTTTTATCTCACAGCTTTTAAAAGTGTGACAGAGTTGGGGGAAAAAACAAATAAACAAAGCCTTGTTTGTGAACTTGATGACTTAGTGTGTCCATTATATATTATATATTGGGTTGGCATAGAATTGCAATTAATCGCGATTAATTTTTCCCAGATTTGTGATTAACTAGTTAATTTTAATTAATCGCTTTACAGCCCTTATATATATATACTAAATCATTTTAATGTGTATTAAGCTCAGTGACAGACTAATAAGATTCCTGTCTCTATTTTTTTTTTTACTTACTTTACTTTTCCGGGACCCTGCCCGTAGCCCTTTGTCTCCAACTTGCGGTAAAAATTTCTGAGTTTTGCTTCAAAGTCGCGTTTATACGGAGCTGGGGCACGAGCGTTGGCACGAGAAGTACCTGTGCATGAGAAAGAAAGAAGGAGAAAGGAAAATGTGCAAGTGTGACACGATTCCTTCATGTGCCAAAATAGTTCATTTTTATATGACCATTTCCCAACCTCTCTCTCAAAGACTGATACATGTAAATAAGCCTTGGTCTTAATGGCTGCCTCATGCAAAATGCAAGCTTGGGTGAAATAATCCTTTTAAATTCAGCATGGTGGGTGGGGCTATGCAGCTGCAGGCTTAATGTTCAGTCATATGTAAATGTGTAGGCTTTTGTGACATCACAAAACAGCAAAATCAAAATAGGATCCTTTTATCACTAAGTTTTCATATTTGAAGTGTGTTTACTGAATCTGAGTAGTGTTTACATTGTATGAGAATAAGGTGGAGGGATGAAAGGGAGACTCCTCACCGGGTGAACTCTGTGGGGAGGCGTGACAGAAGCTAGAGTGCAGTAAGGCATGGGGAGGCACGTACGACATCACTTCCTCTTCAAAAAGGCTGTGAGGAGAGAGGGGCCGAGTGACACGAAGGAACATTCAGGCACAATTTACACAGAAAAACTCGACAGCAAACCAGCAAAACACAGCAATGTGGCTTTTTCACTGGCACAAGGAACCGTGCCATACTGTTTACTAGGGCTGCATGATATTAGGAAAACATGCGATATGTGATAATGTTGTTGAGTGTTGCGATGGCGATATCACATGCGATAAGTGAGTTGTTACGGGTGATGGCCATTAGAGGCCACTGTTTTTTCTGTTTTTTGATACCCTGTTCTGTTTTGTTTCTTGTGGGACTCTGTTGGGTTTTTGGGGCTTTTATTTTTTTATTTTGATATGTTCTGGGTTTTGCTTTTGTCACGTGTTGTGTTCACCTGTTTCTGTTTCCCCTTGATCACTGTATGTATTTAAGTTCCGGTCTGGGTGTCACTCCCCATGAACCAATTGCTTTAGAGCCCCCTATGAAGTGCATTCTGTTTTGTTTGGTTTTTCTGCTGGCCATCGCGCCTTTTCATTTCTGTTTTTGTGAATAAAGTCACCGTGCAATGGATCTGTGCTTGCCTGCCTGTTCCTGTGTGGTTCCAGGGAGCTCCGGGTCTGGGGCTCGCGGCCCGGCTCGTGACAGTCTGCCAACTTAGTTATGTCAAAGACTTAAAGATCAAGCTTACAAAATGTGAAGTTCAATCTCCTCCAAACTTTAATAGAATCAGGTGATATTTTAGTTAGAATTAAAGTTAATGGACTCATGCTTCCTTAATGTTACCACTCCGTGATAAAATAATATCTCCAGACCATACATTGATTGCTTGGACTGGGTTGTCATTCCATTTCCCTACAGGGAAGCACACACAGATAGGTAAAAGTTAACTTTGGGAACCACATTTCCTGGAAGGATTTTTTTTCAAAAGAATCCTGGAGAGTTCCTCCAAAACAACTGGGAGCACTCAGCTAACGTCATACAGTGCAGTGCATATAACTGACGTATATGTCCATTCTCAGGAACTCTTGGTCAGCCATGGCTTCCTGTTTCACAGAGAGATAAATATGAGGTGGCATACAGGCACACAGTCATCCAGAAGATACATCAACAATCATTAAACTGCACATTTCAGGAAATGTCTACTAGACAATTGGTATACAGTTGGAAAATGCTTTTTCCTCTATCAAAGTTCAAGGGCACTGGAGAGGGTAAGAACCTGCCTGGTACATATAGATGTATGTTTATATTAACCCCACATACAGTAAAAAGGATGGTTTAAGAGACCAAATAATCTTCAATAATCACTGATGGGAAATTGCCTTAGTTTTAGGTATTTTGAGCATTAAAAAGTTTCTGCTTTAAACATCTCTTTTTTCTTTAACACTGTGGCTGAATGTTTACAATTTGCATTGTGGGTCTTCAGGTTGCAGATAACAGCGTGTGTGTGAAGTGCTTTAAGCACACGTAGCATTGGTTCCATTCTTCGAGCCATTGCATGTCGCAATAGGAAATCTATCTATCTATCCATCCATCCCTCCATCCCTCCATCTCTCCCTCCCTCCCTCCCTCCCTGTGTAATGGTCAGGCATCCCAATACTTTTTTCCATACAGTGTAGCTTATTTACATTTTATATTTTGGACACATGACTAAGACAATATAATGTCTTTAGTTGTGCGTTTTCCACTATCATAGGTAGATTTAAATATGCTTTTTTTGATTCAACCACTTGACATGTTTAGCATACTATATCTTTTAATACAAAATAATACTGCAGCTATAATACTGCACCTTAAATTACTGGCACACTAATGCTTTTGCCCATATGGTGTATTTATCTATCTGTTTGTTTCCTGTTTTGTGTTGGATTTCCTTTTGCTTCTCCTTTTAGTGATTGTTCCGATGTTGACCCTGGTTGTTATACTTTATCATATTTCGATTATATAACATATGGAGGTAGGTCATGTCACGGCTCGGTCAGTGGCCATTAGGGCCACTGCTTTTCTGTTTGGTTTTGAGGACATTTATTTTGACGTTCTTGTCAGTTTAGCGCTTGTGTCACGTGTCTTGGTTTCATTCTGTTCATGTGTGATGTGCTTTTGGGTTTCACCTGCTTTGTGTTGATGCACTGATGATGGTTAGTATTTAAGTTCTGTTTTGTGTTACACACACGATGAGTCCATCGCCTCATTTTGACACCTTAATTTCCTCGTCTGTGTTCCTGTTTCACGTTCACGTTCCTGTCCTAGTTCATAGCGGCCATCAAGCCAGATTTTTGTTTTGTGGTACTTGAATAAAGTCATCAGCATGGATCCTTGCTTCTCTGCCTGTTCCGTGCACCAAGGTAGCTCACGGCTGAGGAGGGCTAGCCCCCTCAGCCATGACAGGTCACTACATACAGTGAACCATGCACTTCAATAAGACAACTCCAATAAATCACGTCTTTAAGTGAATGTCAAAAAGTAACTGTTTAAAAAACAGCACTTAATACTGCGTACAATACATATGCAGAAACCTATGGTTGCTAGTCAAACAACACAAAAAAGACTAAGGACAAGCCAATAATTTGATTTTAAACTCTGTTGCAACACTGTTGAAATGTGTTGATTTAGGTCAACTTGGCGAGTAGCATGTCAGAATAATGAAACGAGTAAATGCTCATTAGACCTGTAATGAAGCAGTAATTCAAATACATCATTGGTAAGTAGTACTCAAAGGGGATCTGTAAAACGAATAGTTAACGACTCTAATCAGTAGCTCAGAATTACCCATTGAACTATTTGTTAATAGTAGTGATGTCTTAATGCAGCACAACTTTTTAGTTCCTGGTAAGTTCCTGCTTAGTTCCTGCATAGCTACCTATTAACTGTGAAACAGTATTGTAAAGTGTTACTCCTTCAGAGGCAGGACTGCTGCTCTATGAAAAACAAATGACTTGCATTTGGAGAACATTCCACATTGATTCCACCACATTACATATTAATTCCACCACATTCCAAATCGATTCTGAGACAAAAGCTATCCAAATGACACGGTCACCTGGAAAAACCAAGGGAAATTATTAGTGAAAGTAAACAAAAAAGAGTCAGAAGCAGAGCATCGGTGGCTCCTTGGTGGAGATCGTCCAGAGCACCAAGTTCCTGGTGTTCACATCATGGAGAGCCTAATGTGGAGCCTCAACACCAGCTCCATCACCAAGAAAGCTCAGCAGTGTCTCTACTTCCTGCGGAGACTGAGCAGAGCTCGCCTTCCACACCAATCTTCCATAGAGAGCATTCTCTGTAACTGCATCACCGCTCGGTACGGGGATAGCAGCGTTTCAGACCACAAGACCCTACAGAGGGTTGTGAGAACAGTTGAGAAGATCATTGGAGTCTCTTTCCCCTCTGTCACAGACATTTACACCACGCACTACATCCACAAAGCCACCGGCATCGTGGACGACCCCCCCTCTCCCCTCTCACAGACTCATTTCACTCCTCCCATCAGGAAAAAGGTTCCGTATCATATGGGCCTCCACCACCCTAACACCTTGAACAACTCTGAATACCTGTTAAAATACTCTTTTAAATACTGCACACTCTGTTTAAAAAACATAAAACATGACATTCCCTATCACTGATGTTACAATCTGCACAATTATATTATTGCTGTTTTTTATTACTGCTAATCACTTATTGCTGAATTTGCACTGTATTTATCCACACTGTTGCTGTTTTTAATCGTACTGAAGGTTGTCTTGTCTAGTTGTTATTGTTGCTCTTGTGTTCTTTTTTGAGCTTTTTGTCCTGTTTGCACTTGTGATCTTGTGTTCTGTTCTGTTCTGCTCTTGTGTTGCACCATGGTCCTGGAGGAACGTTGTTTCATTTTTACTATGTACTGTGTGTATATGGCAGAAATGACAAATAAAACCTACTTGACTTGACTTGAAAATCAAAGTCCAAACCCTTAAAGACATTATTCATAGTACTTACCAAAATTACTAGGAATACTTAATGCTTCATCATTCCAAGACATTTTGGACAACACCATGCTTCTGACTTTGCAGTTTGGGGAAGAACCTTTTCCCCCAGCAGTACACAAAGCAAGCTCCATAAAGACATGGTTGGATGAGCTCGGTGTGGAAGAACTTGACTGCAACGGAGATTGTGAGCCAGGTCTTCTCGTCCAACATCATTGTCTGACCTCATAAATGCTCTACAGAATGAATGAGCATGAATTCCACAGAAACTCCAAAATCGTGTAGTAAGTCTTACAAGAAGAGTGGAAGCTGTTACAGCTGCAAACAGGGGACCAACTCCATATTAAAGTTTATGTATTTGAATGTGATGTCATGAAAGTCCCTGTCGGTGTAATGGTCAGGCACCCCTATTCTCGTTCTTTTTAAACCAAAATTGTCTGCCTGTCGGATTTACAGTCTTTTAGCCTGTAGTCTTTTAGCATGTTTCTGCCAACCCAGATGGAACAGTCGTGACAGTCAGTCAGAGAAGCTTAATGAGGCTTAAATAGGCCACATTTAAGTAAATGGCAGTTAAACTGATCATACAATAGGCCCAAGATAAGGTTTACACCCAGCTTTCCCAATTTTCCTCACATATATCTGCAAGTTAAGGTCATTGCTCTCAAGCCTATTAACACAGCCATCATCAAACATAACGCACGCTCTTTTAGACATGTAAAACTGACTACAAAATGAAATATTGTTTCATCTCGTAAAAGAGAGGGTCAGCTATGGCTAAATATCCTATCTTGTGTTTGTGGCCATTTTATATACCGCGAACGCAGTCTAGTAGCACTCTGAAAAGCTGCACTGCAAAAAAAACTCAAACTATATAAAAACCCAAACTAAAACACACTGCACTATATTTAGAGTGCTTCAAAGATTGTTTAATCGCTTTTTAGACTTTTTGTAGTTACTGTTGAAATACTCTTAATTATTATTGAGATTGATTAATGTCATTTTCATTGCTCAATGTAATTTGGTTTCAAACATTATTTGATTTTATTTTACTTGCCATTTTTTCACTTCCTTTTTTGTGCATGCTTCTCCAGCATATCTACAAATAGTAGTAACACTTTGCAAACGACTACCCATGCATTTCCTAACACAAATAAATAAATAAACAAATAAATAAATACATACATGAATACATATGTACATACAACCATACACACATACATAAGGTTGATAGTAACCAAGTGGGCAAAACACTTGCCTGTGGCCCTGATTACCACAAAGTCGAACTCCCACTTTCTGCCATTGTGTCCTTGAGCAAGACACTTAACCCTCAGTTACTCCAGGGGGGCTGTCCCTGTAACTAATGAACTAATGGCATTTGCCAAATGCCCCTTTTACATTTCAGTGATGAAGCCTTGTTTCCTTCACACAGAAAACAGCATTAGTTCTTGTCTTTTGGCTTCCACTGTTTGCCAAATCAAGCTGTACTTAAATATTACGCCTAAAATATTGCTGCGGTCAGGACAGAGTTAGGTTTAACCTGAGGAAAGAAAGTAATTTCCTCATTTGATCAACAAAGTGTCTCAGCTTATTGTGTAAACAGTAGTTCAATATTACAGCAAATATTACAGTGACAAAACAGACAGTAAAGTATCATTTTATTGTTTTACAGTATTTCATTGTGGACTGGTATCCCTTGCAGTGGATGTTGTACATGGTAACAAATTAACCTTAAAGTCTAATTGGTAATGAGGAATATAAAGTAAAACAGTTCTTTGATCCTTGGATTATTGGACCAAAATTGACATGTGTGGTTCCTTGAAAGACTATGGAGTTTACCTTGCTTATCATAACTAATAGTAGCCTAATGTAACTAATGTAATTTCCCAAAAAGTCCAAAAGTAATTTGGTCTAATCAGTTGTGTTCCAGCTGAACTATTAATTCATGCCCTGCATTAATTGCGACAGTAACTCATAGACTGAATTGGTTTAAAACTCAGTAAACAAGTGGAGTGAATGAGTTGTTTCATTACTGTCTAATCTGTGATTCGTTTTATTATAAGAATTGTGCTGAGAACATAGAAGTATGGGAAGGGAAACCAGTAGCCAAATAAATACACTTCCTTCCTCTAAAGTTTCTTTTAAAGTCCCATCTGCAAAACATGTGCACTTCCTTGGCTCTGTTCAGCATTTCTTGGTCCTTAGCTATTAGGATGAGCTATGATTATTCACTGTAGATCTATGAAGTCATGCATCAGTTTGTTGTTGACATCATGCCCAAATAAAGACATCTGGATGCAAGCTACATTATATGGACAAAAGTATGGAGGTTGCCATGCTTCTGACTTTGAGGACACAGTTTGGGGAAGAACCTTTTCTATTACAGCATGACTGTACCCCAGTGCACAAAGCAGGGTAAATAAAGAGCGTGTGGTGGAAGAACTCGACTGGCCCGCACAGTGCCCTGACCTCATCCCCATACAACACCTTTGAGATAAACTGAAATGGAGATTGTGAGCCAGGCCTTCATGTGCAGTATCAATACTGGACCTCATAAATGCTTTACAGAATGAATGGGCACAAATTCCCACAGAAATCTTGTGGAAAGCCTTGAATGCAAAGTCCCTGATAGGGTAATGGTCAGGTGTCCCAATTCTTATGTCCATATAGTGTATTTCTCTCTACAGGACAAATCTTGCCAAAGATGAGACCAAGACACCGTGGTCAAGGCCAAATGTCAACTAAACGGGTATAGAGCATCCCAGCACTGGGTTGAGAAGTGGGGTGATGGTAGTGCATCCAGTGCCTTTGCAATGAGCTGGAGTGTAGTTAGTGATCCATCAGTGCTGGAGTGCAGGTTGTGATCCACAGCAGAGTTCCAAAATCCACGGTTAAGCCTTCTCAGAAGAGAAGAAACTGTTACTGCAGCAACGAGGAAAAAAATCACTTTAAACAGTTATTGCTCCTTTCACTACTGCCAGTAACACTGCAAACTTATTATAGTCCTCCAGAACCTGTTTCTATTCATAGTCAATCATTTTATATACATGTTCAAAATCAGAAAGACTCTCATAAACAAATACAATGTATTTCAGAACAGTAAAACAGTCATGTGCATATAACAAGTCTGCTAGGGAGTGGCATGACTGTGAAGTTTTTTTTCTTCCTGCAAGTTCAAAGAGTAACATATTATTATATTATTTAATAATTCACTTTTTGGAGCATTTTATCATGGCTAAATAGATAAAACAACAACAAAGAGTTGGAAAAATTTATTCAAGGGTTTATCTGAAGCATTAACAAGATAACTGTAGCACACACACACACACACACATGGATCCCATGGATGGCATGTAGCATGCTGCAATCCTCAGTCCTTTTCTTATGGCTTTTCTCCCTTTTTAATATATTTGGCACCCACATAAGATGTTTTGCACACTTTCTGATCTTGGTTAACGATGGAGAACTTTGATCTAGACACTCAAAATCAGAATGATTCCTATAAAGTAATACAATGTATCCCAATGCAGTAAAACTTTAAATCATATAGAAAGGGTATGTACTGAGTCTGCCGGGGAGGAGTAAGTTTGAATAGATTTATTGCCCACAAACACATTACAACACCTTTCTTCCATTACTGTGCATAGATGCATGCGACGCCTTTAGATGCACCTTCATTCTTTCCAGTCTGCCTCAACACCAACAGAACCGTAATCAGTAGATAAGGTTTAAAGCACAAGAGACTGTTGCCTTTCAGCTTTGGCCTCAGGGAGACATTTCACTTGTACGACCGTTTAAGTGTGTCATATATTGATGTGTTGTGAGTAGAAGTGTCAAATTAACGTGTTAATTTCAATCAATTAATCACAGAAAAATTAAAAAGTGACTTTGAGCACCCGGTGCGGTTCTGGCCACAGGTGCTCTGTTAAATGAAGGACGCAGAGGAGAGCGCACTGCTTGGACCAGTGAGTGAAAAGTTTATGTTTAAAACTGGACAGATGGAACTGTTGGTAGGACTATTGTTATCTGCTATTCATGCAAGACGGTTTTTTTGGTATAATCGGAGTACATCACCTGTAAAATATCACCTCAACACAAAGCGTTTAGGAGCGAAACCAGCAGTCTGAACAGCCCCTGATCCCAGACTTGAGATGGTTTGTATGAGTGGGCACCGGAACCATTATACTCATACTATACACTCATTTGTATGCAGCACGTGCCCCCGTCCAACATTATGCTACATCTGTCACCCCCACATACCCCTGTTCCAACAGTGGTCCAACACATTAAAATGCTTCTGACGCCTTTGCTAGTATGTATATTGTCATAAACTGCAGATTATAGATGGACTTCTATCATTGTTCTTGCTGAAGCATTTTTAATTTTTTTTTACGTCAGCATATTTTATAGCAAAAATATGTGGCATTAAATTAAACTGATTCATCAGAGAGCTTGTGATTTATTTGATTAATTGTGTGTGGTCACAACTAATTGTGATCACACACATTTTTTTCAGACTTTCTTTCCCACTGTCCTCCCATTTTGACATTAGGCCCGCATAACCAGACTATAAGGATGAACAATAAAAATAACCCTTCTTTAATTTTTTATACATAATTCAGTGATTGGAACAAGCAGTTAGAGTATTTAACCACATCACATGCATAAAATGCAAACCTAACACATCTACCTATATTACAACTGTAACAGTAAAAGTAATTGGGACTTCTGCTTCTTTATTACAGGGTTGATTTAATTCTGCATAAATATGAATTCAGTTGATAAAACTACAGTGGCAAATCATTACAGGAATCTGGGAGCAAATGAAATCCACAGATTCCTGGCATGACCGCAGCAGTGTGGGTTAAGACTAGTGATCTCATGTTATGTTGGTATGGTTTCCTTAAAATAATTAATTGGTAAACTCAGTTGCTGTTTACACAAAGTTTATCTGATAGTGGCTTCCTTTCTTGGTCAGGAATAAAAAACATCTTCAAGAAAAAGCAATACACTTAGAACAATAACAATAACAATAAGCAATGAAATGCAATTCCAGGATGCCGTATATGACATAAACGTTCCTTAATAAATGATCCCTCTAGATTCTTGGAGCTGAATGTGCTGTTATCAACAGGAAGAGACCGGGTCAGTTATAACCCTGTGAGTGTGTGTGTTTGAGTTAATGAGTGTGACATCCAGCTCTCCCTAATTACACGTACTTATTTCCTTTTCTTCCTTTATCCCAGAAGGAAATGTGATATAGACATCTCGTAGTACTTTAAATTGTTTTCCTTTTACCCCATGCGTATTCAATCATGTTCAGTCTCCAGATTCACTGATAGAACTCCTGCTAACGTTACTAACACACACTAAAACCAATGGCCAATGAGAATATACGCTTTAGAGGTTTTACCAATATGAGTGTTTTCATTTTTAAACCTTATTTTAAGCACATTGCCCTGAAATTCCTTTGTTTCTAAAAACAGAGCTAATAGAGTTACCACATGGCCGTGAACAAACAAATCTGTAAACAATGAAGTATAAATTGATTTAAACACATATGTTCAAACACAAGCAACTAGATTTGTACAGATACTAATAATGGTAATAATAAAGTAAACAAACAAACAAAAATATATACATTACAGTGCAAAAGTCTTAGGCACCTGTGTAAATTGTTTGAAGTCATCAGCAATGGGCTTCTTTCTGCCAGCAAAGGCACAGCTGAAAATTAGAATAAATGCAAACAAACAAGCAAGCAGTAAAAAGTATCAAGATTTCTTTTTTCCTAAAAAGTAGTCAGTATTTTGTGAGCTGGTTAGAGAAACACAGGTTTGGATTCAGGTTTCTGCTCAGTGCCTCCAGTCATTGGGAGAATGAATAAAATTGCATAATCAACAAGTAAAAAGAGCCAAACCAGGTTTTTGATGGAGCTCCATGAGGAAAGAGGTGTAGAAATGGTTAAGCGAACACTTTGCCACAAATAAAACCACCATGTACTGTATTAATGTCATTTGAATTTGTTATAATGTAAGTGTTTAATACTAACTTAACACCACACAATAAAAAAAAGCAGTAAACAGCTTTTAAGCATAATTTTCTCAGGTGCCTAAGACTTTTGCACAGTACTGTATATATATATATATTACAGTATTTTTTTCATGGTAACAATCAGATGGTAACAAACAGATGATAACAAAAAGCTAAGTGCAGATTCAAACCAGTCAATATTGAATGTGAATGTATTTCGTTACATAAGTGACATTACATAAGTGGTTTAAAAACTTAGGAAAAGTACAGCAGTCTGCATGCCATTTTAGACTTTATTAAAACGAGACCTTTGATTTATTGGTACATCAAAAACGTTCAATCATAAACGATGCATCTCAATGTGTGCCTAATAAAACCATTGAATGAAACTCAAAATACTGCAGAACTTTCACGAGGCTCTTCGCACCATCAGTAAACACTTGCAAAAACTGATGGCATCTCGGTTCAACACTGTCTGAAACATTTCTTTCTCTTTTTAATAGCGGTGATAAGCAGTTATTGTACTGGTGGGTCTTCATTCTCTTTTTGAAAGCAGTTGTCATGAGACCTGTTTGTGACTCTGCAAAATGTATAATTAACTTAGACATTTTCACTTTCTGTTGGTAAAACAAACATATGCCTCAGACCCAGCATGGAACGCATCATGTACCAGTGAAAACAACAGTTGTCAAATGTCAAACAAGTCTGATTAATGGACAACTTACAGGACATACTGCTAATGTCTTTGTACCAGAAACCACAAGCGACAATATTAGTTTGGTTTTGATACAGTATCAAAATATGCCAGACTAGAAATGTAACTGCTTTTGTCCACTGCACTGTATGTTGCCATGTCCAGGAATATTCTATTATTGCTCTTGTGTTGTGCTCCTTTTTGCACTCTATGTAGTCCTGTCCAGCCTGCACTTGTGTAGTCTTGTGTTGTTTCTTTTTTTGTTCTTCGTTTCATTTCACTGTGTACTGTCTATATGGCTGAACACAATGAACACAGTACACAATCTCTGCATTTAATCTTTGTACATAAACAGGCAGATTATGTTCTATTTGCATTTTGAACTGGTGCAAAAGGCTTAATACATGGGGTCCAAAACATAAATTTTTTTATTTTCGCATCTGTGTAAAAGCTAAGGTAAAAATGTACCAGGTGTGTGTAAAGTAAATACAAAACTGCCACATCTATATGGGCCACACAGTCTTATTTAATGTCCACTCTCAGTTCTTGGATTTCAACACACCTTTATTTAAACTGTAATTGCAGGTTTTCTCTTTTCAGCATAGCTCTGTTGTTTGTGGGATTATGACAAGGCGGATTTGGTGCATAGCAAGCTTATATAATGTGAGAGGTAAATACATAAAATTACAGCCAGAGCTTACTGATCCTGGAGGAAATTGCTTGAACACAGAAATAAGTCTCTCATAGTTAGAGAGATCACAGCTTACTAAAATAAACAAGAAAGTTTAAAATCGCTAAAATCCAAGGGACGAAACATGGAGCAGTCATAACATGCGACTGCATGACGATTGGGTTTGCTATATAACACAAGTGAGTAGTGGTGGTTATTTAGGCCTGGCTGTTACACAGTAGGTTATGATTAATTTTTTCTCACATCCAAGGACCTGTAACCAAGTCCAAACCTCACTCCTCAGACACTGCCCAAGTTCTGAGGACATCCGGCATCTACAACCCAAAAACATTCCAAAAAATTTGGGAAATTGTGTAAAATGCAACTAAAAACAAAATCTAATCATTTTAATAATCATATAAGCTTTAAATAGTACAAAGACAACATATGTAATGTTAAAACTAAGGTTTTGTTCTATGAAAAATATTTTCTCTTTTTAACTTTGATGCCAACATATTTGGGGCAATAGGAAAATGTGTAATGCTAAAACAACACAGTGGCACCAATTAGATGAAGTTGCAAAAGGTCGGTAACATGATTGCGTATAGAAAGAGAAGTCAAATGTATGACCAAAGGCAAAATTGCAAAGATGTTGTGGATTTTATCATCTAGAGGACATAATATCCTTAAAAGATTCAGAGAATCTGGAGAAATGTTGGATGGGCATGAACTTCGGGGCCTAAGACAGCACTGTACTAAAAACAGATTTTATTCTGTAGTGGAAATCAGTGCATGGGCTCGGGAATGCTCTCAAAAACTCAACACTGCATCCACAAATGCTATTTAAAACTCCACAATGAAAACATACAGAGAAACCATATATGAACATGATCCAGAAATACTGCCTCTTTAAATATATTTAAGATGTACTTGGGCAAAGTGGAAACTGTCCTGTGATCTGCCATTCCAAAATTAGAAATTATTTTTGGAAATCATGGGCACCGCTTCCTCCTGGCTGAAGGGTTACTAAAGGTTAAAAACTGAAACGTAACTGGAAAAAAGGTTGATTTCTCCAACATATATACTAGAGTAGAAGTCGAGGTGTTATCAGGAATGGCTGGTGGTCTGGTGGTAAGGGATCAGAATGTTGTTGGTTTGAATCCCAAGACTGCTAATGACAACACTGAGGTCCCTTGAGCAAGGGACTGTCCCCACACATGGCTTCCAGTGAGGCTGCCCACTGCTTTACTTGGTAAATGGATTAAAGGCGGAGAAAGAATTTCACATGGTGATCACTTTACTTTAAAAATACAGATCTACCCAATTTCACTTGACAACACATAACTAAGAACATGCTCATATCTGTTTATAATCCAATCCAACAGTAACATCACTTTCTAAAGTACTTTATGTTAGAGGACAGAAACCAATTTAAGAATTACAACCAGATGCCATGCCCTGGGCTGAACCCAGGTGCCTAGACAGGTGAGAGTAAAGGGGGCGGTGCCTCAGGCTAATCCTCACCTGAGATTCTACTGGGCAAGAAGAGAAGCAATGAATGAAGGAGGGATAAGGGATGACTGTGCGTACTATATATATGGCACTCTGACAGGGACATTGACTGAGAGTTATTGTAGAAGGAATGTGAATAGAAGCGTGACGAAATGGCCCAGTGAGAGGAAAAGCTTGACATTTGACTGGGCAAAGGCTTGCAAGGTCACACAGGACAAGCAAATACTGGCAGTTACAGGGAGCAAGTGAAATTAAGAGACAGGAAAACAGTACAGAAGCTAAAAGAGACCAAAAAGACGCCTCAATCCCATTAGCAAAACTTCTTCAACAACATGGCGCTTGTACAACGGCTTGGCCTTTTCCTCACCATCCTGTGGGTTTTTACCACACTTTGCCAGGCTGGCATTTTACGGAACAGTGAGGCAAGCACGTCCACCGATACCACTGGCACCACTGGCAACGAGACTAATGGGACTCTCCAAACGCTACCCATAGTCACCTGGAAATGGCACCATGTGGAAACGCCTTACTTGGTGGCCTTGTGGGTCCTGGTCTGCTGGCTTTGCAAATTAGGTAAGCCGTTTCTGGCATCACGCCTTGATTGCTGAATGGATTCTGCATTTTTGATGGTGGCATGAGGAAAGATATCAAGCATTAGCATAAAGCTAGAGTATCTGCCAGTTAAATGAATCAACTAGACATTATATGGAGATTCTCCAAACAAGGATAGCTGTTTACATTCACACATCTTATTTAGTAAATGTTTAATGAATTTGAATCTTTAAATTTAATTGATTTGTGCATGGAAACAGATATCTATCAACACTAGAAGTATTTTGTCACTGTAAATGCTTTGCAGATGCTCACCTTTCCCTTGACAGACATCAAAGTAAATGATAGTTTTAAATAAGGCATTTTTAAATAAATATACAATCCTTTTTGTAAAGAGGTTCTATGATATTTTCTTGGAGATGAATAATGCTGACATGCCCTAAAAATATATATATATAATTCTTGTAGAATGTGTACATTTCTGAGACGTTTTTTATAAAGACAAGATAAGATAAGATATGATAAGATAAGATAAGATAAGATAAGATTGTTGTTTGGTCACAGCAGAAAGTGGACAGTACAAAGTTAAGAGCAATTAAGAAAAACAATAGAATAGAATAAAATACTATGTCACAGCACAGTATACAATAAAATGTTCAAATGAACAGTCTAAAAAAATAAGAAAAAAAATGTACAGTACAATATAAAATCAGTATAAAAATGTTTGGAATAAAATCTAGGAGTGTAAATATGCACATTTGTATAGTAAAAATATACATTTATGTGTATAAACTGAAAGCATTACATCGCTCCACAGAACTTTTTTTTGGTACCTTGATTTAATGTGTGTTATAAAGGGACGGAATTATATGTAAGATTCCTGTAAGTTGAGTAAAGTGATGCTCTGTTGTCTATTATGCTGAATGAGACCTGATATGCTGTGTCTGAAAAGACAGAGGCCCATTCACAAGGGCCCAGAATACAGCTCAGTTTGTGTTAATAAATGTAGTCTTTTATTATTCCTATAATACACAAGGTACCAAAAGTTCTTCTCTGCTTGAAACCTTTCATTTATGTTTATAAATGCATCAAATATAGATTGGTTATATCCCTGGTAGCTTTCCCATGGCTTTTCAGTTTTGTGTCTTTGATTTCAAGACTTTGTATCGCTACACCAAATGGGACACAGAACAACCTTGTCATGAATTTCATAAGGTTCATGTGGAACAATCTGTATGAGCACTAAGCATGCAGTCGTTGTGTAGTTGAATCTGCAACTGTTTAACAAGCGTGTACGATGCCCTTGGCTCAACAACCTTTTTATGGCGATTTCTGCCACCTAAGGGTCACTTTGATGCAATGCAACACTCTATTCTGATCCATTCATGTCTACTAGTTATCTATGTAGACATCCTATATGGTTTGTGAACCAGTCTAGTTGCTGAGTGTTCCATGTAAAACCTTTATATAAAATTGATGTTACACTTTAAATAGGTTTTCACAATCCTAAATCTCATTTTCTATTACTCAGAGGGTTTCCAGTGGTCCCAGAGGGTTATTTTTGGTCTTATTTCGAAGAATTAGTAATAAGAAGGTTGAGTTCTGAAGGTGCTAAAATGCTCAATGAATATTTACAGTCGAGACCTATTCCTAACTTTTAATTTGGCCGGAGACTGAAAGTGTTTCTCTTATTTAGGAACTGATACCAGTTTTAAATCACACTTAAATACACACTTAAAAACAATGGTGCCAAAAAGTTTTTTTTTGTGCCCTAAAGAACTTGTTTTTAAAAATGAAATGGGATTAGAGTGTGGAATTCAAAGATTAATGAACTTCACATAAAGGTATTACATCAGGTTTTGCCTGATGTGAAGATTTAGGCTCTTTGGAACTTTTATTTCAATGGGTGTAAACAAAGTAAGCAGTGAGAAAAGAGAACTGGGATATACACAGTTTATGCAACAACTCTGGTTAAATAAAATCACAATTAACAGCACATTATTCCACAACAGCCATATCATTCTACGGAGCACTGGTAGGTAAATAATAACTCACTTTGCTCGACAGCTAAGCATTAATTTACTATATTTTCTACTTTAGCACATACTAAAACGGAAAATGAGCACACTAGATAACTTTTAGGAGTTAATATATCACCTTCTGTCTATTTGGACAGATTCTGAAGAAGAGTGAGCCCAACATTACATTCTCAACCTGTTGGTGGTTTGAGAGCTGGTAGCTTTGAAAATGGAACGACTAACCTAGCTGAGCCCAACTCCAGTCCTGGAGGGCCGCTGTTCACACACATTGGTTGTTCCCTCATCTCCGAAAGACCCATAAGACTGGCACCCCTAAACTAAACAAACTAGACCTGCTTTGCTGGAACAAACTGACTTTAGAAAAAATTGAGCTGTGTAGATTAACTCCAACTGTCTGGAGTGCCAACTGCAGCTCAGTCTTTTGAAACAATGTTTATTTTATTTTTTTTGCAGAACTGTTGCATAACAATAGAACACTTGATGTTTGTTTTTGTGTAAACACACTCTCTTTCATGTTCTATTGGTTAAATCAACAGCAAGGACAGTAACCCTAAAGACCAATCGGCAGACTAAATTAACCGTGACTGAAACGTTTACACTGATAACAAGCTCTGTTTTTTTCTTTTTTTCTTTTTTCTCCACCCATAACGTTAACTCTCACTGGCTAGAAAAGCAGTGGAAATAACCTGAGTTAATAATGAATGGCTTTAAATAAATAATGACCCACTTGCATAATTTGTCCGTCCTTGAAGGTATAAGATGCTGCCTGGAGTTGGCACGAGCAGCACTGTTCACAGTGTCTTTTGTACATATTTTGCTGCTTTTTCTAGTAGGTCATGGACACACAAACTTATAACAACTTATAACAAATATAACAAACAAGTATGGTATACATGTATATATATATATATATATATATATATACACACA
>JBBPDE010195532.1:0-17293 GCA_037974605.1 Nannopetersius ansorgii
CTCTCTCTCTCTCTCTCTCTCTCTCTCTCTCTCTCTCTCTCTCTCTCTCTCTCTCTCTCTCTCTCTCTCTCGTGTTTTGCTGAGTGTTCTTGTCTATTTTTTGCCATAAATTATTACTTACACTGCTTATATACCAAATTATTTACCCTATGTATACCAAAGAAAAGGCACATGCATGAATTACAGTACAGTCTATATAGGGGCATTTTACATTCCAACACAGCGGGAGACAGCAGTACAGTGTAAAGTGTACAGTATGAATATGGGTTTAGCTTTACATTTTTTTAACGGGTAATATATTAAGCTGAGTTTAAAATTAGTTTATTTGGGGACATATTTAGGATGTATGCTATATTTAGGCATTTTTTACCACATCCCAATTATGTGTTTTTCACAATTTTAGGGCACTTTTAGGGTTTACTGTACTTTTAGTATTTATTTTCTAACAAATGCTTTGGAAACAAAATCAAAAAAGGTCCTAGCATTGCCATTCTAAATCCATAAGTAATTATCTCCTTTGTCTTGCACAGGGTGTTTGTGTTTGTGGACCAGGCCGTGTTTCCTCAGACTCTGCTGAATGCTGTTCAGGCTGATGTAAAGTGTGGAACCGCAGACTGGGACACACTGAAGCACCAGCGCAGGGTCCTCCTGCACACACTGCAGGCTGGACTGGGGAAACAGTGCAATGGACGACAACTAGCAGATGCCCTGGAGGTCTGTTTGTTCGTGTGTGTGTGTGTGTGTGTGTGTGTGTGTGTGTGTGTGTGTGTGTGTGTGTGCGTGTATTTATGTGAAATCTAATAGACATCTAATAAGTTTTTAGAATGTATGTCAATAATATAAAAATGTGTCTGAGCCTTATTTCTGAATGTAGTCTATCAACAAAAACACATTTGAGGTCCATTATTTGCTGATGCTACGCTGTCATTTCAGTGGATAGGAAAAAGAATGAACCATCATCATCATTCTGTGTTGTATGTGTTGTAAAATTTCAGCTTTCAGACGTATGAACTAAACAAAATCTGCAAAAAAATAAATTTTTTATTTGAAGGGAAAAAAGCTTAAAATTATTATTATTATTATTATTATTATTATTATTATTATTATTATTATTATTATTATTATTATTATTATTATTATAGGTGAATTTTAGTGCCGCTTCTCTTTCTACAGGTTGAGATTTTGGCATTGTTCCAATGTTTTATATGTTTATATTTATAGTGTGCTTGTATACAGCTTTTTGATTGGTTGATCAGAGGCCAAGTGTTGATCATTTAAAATCAATAATATTTCCCATTAACTATCAGCCACTAAACACACAGCATTAGGAAAGACGAGCCCCATGACTGGAATGAGTTAAAAGTGTGTTAGTAGAGTTTCAGTGTATAAAGTTTAAGTGAGAAAGCCCTTTATTTCTCGCACTGACTTTTTCTCTGCTGGTTCAATGGCTTTTGAGGCCATGCATGTTTTTGCCCAGCCGTTTTAGGGCACACACTCAGTAAATTTAGTCTTTTTAGGACTCAGTAAATAAGTCTAAAACTTCTGTTCCAGTTTTGTTGCTTCCCCCCACCTGTTTTCAGCCACTTTGATGAACATTTAGTGGGGATTTCATAATCCTCCTGCATAGGGCAGGTGTAATATGCTGAAAAATTATTTTCTGCATTTTCTACACACAAACTTTATTTGTTCTGAATTAAGTTACAGTTAGAGGTGCCAGAATGTAATTTACATGTACAAATACTCTTTACTTTACTTGTGGAAATGCTATGTTCATGTTCAGTGTTATTAGTGTACTTCCTCAGTACTACTGTTCTTCTTCAGTTTTAATTTTCTGATTCTTTTTATAGCCCCAAAATGGTGCCACATCTTCTCTGAGCCCATTTAGAATTTTTGCATGGTTCCAACCAATAATGTGCCGTGTATTGAGCATGTGTGCAGCTTTTTGACTGGTTGATTAGGGGCTGAGTAAGTTTCCCCTTTGACTTGTGGGGTGGAATGTTTGACCATTGCAATGTCACATCACTCTGCAGGCATAGGATTAACCAGCAGCTGCAGGATGGAGCAGAAAGCAGCAACATGTCATGTGACGGGAGTCAAAAGTCTGTTCCTTTGAGAGTTTAACCGAACCAGACATTTTTTACCCAAGCAGACTTCTTTCTCCGCTGTTCCTTTCTGTCTCTGCATGCTTCTTCATACCCATTTTCATCTCTCCTTGACTATAAATAGCCTAGTAATGTAAAACAACCTAGCATGCCCATCTATGGTTGTGCAGTAAAGCACAGCATACTAAGTAAAAACAAAGAACTAGAATTGCTCGTTTAATTGGTCACTGAAAATAAATGTGGGGAGAACGGGCATGGGACTTCGGAAAGAGAGTGATTTGTTTACTTATGGTGTCAGTAGAGTTCGTAGGTTCAAGTCTGGCTAAAAGGCAAAAGTTTGGCTGCAAAAGTTCTGACTTTTTGGTCAGAAGTATTGACCTATACCCCTGTGACTCTGAAGTTTTGGTACCCTTGTCTTTTTGACCACTGTTTTTACATGAAACTATAGTAACCACCTAGCATCCACTAAAATCACCATAGCAACCGGCTAGCTACACCTTGGCAACCACTTGCAGTGCCTTAGTAACTACCTAGAAAGAACATAGAAACCTCGTAGTAACAACTACAGCAACTACACAATCACACATCACATAGTCTCATGAAACTGACATTAGTGACACTCATTTTGGTTGATCATAAGGAAGTGATTCATTGATATAAGTTACGGAAGTTTTAAAATGAACTTTCTGCTCCATCATGACATCCCCCATCCATCTACCCATTTTCAGCTACTTGATATATGCCCTTTAATGGGGTCTGTCCCACACCCCTCCCTGGGTTGGTGGTTATGTGGTGTGGTGAGATAATATGAGAGTTCCAAAGTTTCAAATTCCACTCTGGGCACTTAATTGTGGAGGAACTCAGCAAGTTGTTCATAGTGGTGGTGAATGAAAGCAGCTGTCAGCCTCTAAAAGCTCAATCATGCTCTTTTAATAAGTAAATGTAAGAGGCCCCAGAAAGTAACTGCTACATCGTAAGTAACCACCTAGGAACACCACATCAACCATCTAGCAACAACCACCATTACCATAGCAACTGTGCCATTATGGTGGAGCCTGCAGAGGAGTGTATTAAGAAATGTTGTGGGTTATGTTGCAGAAATTAGGTGATGTAGAGAAATACTTCCATGATGCTGTGGCAGCTGTAGAGGAGAGAATAGAGGATGGAGGATCAGACTGTGACCAGTACAGCACAAGATTACTGCAGCTCTACCATGACATTCTTTCCTGTGCCGGCAAAGGTGGGAAGACATAACGTATTGCTACTGTGTGTATTGTCAGGACAGCCCAGGCTGGAATCCTGCACTCCATGCTATATGTAACTTATCCCATGTTTTTTCTGTTCAGATCAGGTGAGCCCCACCAGTCTGATTGGAAGTCCACTGCCCAGTCCTGAGATCACCTTCCATGTATGGGCAAAGGAAGATGAGATATGTAAGTTTCAGTATCAGTTTTACTGAGACAATTAAGGGAGTCAAAACTGTCAACTTAGATGGTTTAAAGGGTCAGTCAAAGAGCGAATTTTTCGAAAGGAATGCACTTTCCACTCGGATTGACAGGTCTCAATGAGCTGATAAACTGTTTATTGGATGTACTTTATACCTACTTTTTTCTGTTCCGAGCTTCAGATTGTGGCTGAGAATCATTTGTGTATTCACTGAAGTTTGACACTGCACTGACCACTAAACGCTTAAGTCCTGGAGAGTACAGCACAGTTTGGTAGGGACTTAAATCATACAAATACATATAATTTAATAAGAAGTTGGCCTCTCCCTTTGCAGCTATAATAGCTTCGATCTCCTTTGAAGGCTTTCTGTGGTATTTCCATTCATTCTGTAGACCATTTATGCAGAAGGCCTGGCTTGCAAATCTCCAGATCAGTACATCCCAGAGGTGTTGGATAGGGTTGAGGTCAGAGCTATGTGTGGGTCAGTCAAGTTCTTCCACACCAGACCCATCCAATCATGTCTTTATGGAGTTTGTTTTGTGCACTGAGGCACAGTTATGCTGGAACAGTAAAGGTTCTTCCCCAAACTACTCAAAATCTCTTGGTATGCTAAAGCATTGAGGTTACCCTTCACTGGAAGGAAGGGGCCTAGAACAAACACTGAAAACTGGTTTGTTCTGGTACTTTTGATCTAGTATCTAGTGTAGCTGTCAGTTACTTTGTTCAAACCATCTGTTAATTGTCAGGTTTAGTGGGTACACATGAATAGAACAACTACCAAACTGTGCTGGATTCTGGCCCTCTAGGACCTGAGCTGTACATCCTTGGTTTAGAATAAAAAACATTTATTCTATATTTCTGGTTTTCTTAAATCGTTGTGAAACATTCAATCACAATTTGTGTTTAGCGTGTTTATTTAAACTTCTTAGATCGTTGCGACTGTGCAGGGTGGAGCACACACATTTGCCACACAAGTGTTAAAGCTTGTTTACAGAGTACCCTTAGCAAAAAGTAGTGTACTTAAAGTTCATTTTGTTAATTATGCTTGAGTATAAGTATAGCAAGTATACAGACCATGTACTTGTAGTGTACAAGAAAGTATACTAATTTAATATTTCTTCGAACTAAATTGGAACATTTTTAAGTTTATAAAAGTATATTTCATATATCAGTATATCAGTATAAGTCAGGTATACTTGATTATATTATTCTTAAATACATAAAATATAGTATATAAAAAGTAAACTTCAAGTATACTGCCTCAGTTTTAGTATAAAATAAGTATACCTGTAGTACACTTGAATAAACTACTTTTTGCTAAGGGAAGTCTGCAAAATAATTTAATATGGCAAACCAATTGTTACATTTTGGAATAAACATTTTAGAGAAATAAATTGATCTGATATATAAAACGTTTGTGATTTTGGGGCAGGTTCTTCTACATTTATCTTGACTTAAATGCTTGTCCAACAGTGGGGTCATCTAACAGACTAACACATAACCATCTCTTAACTTGGAATGAAGGATACCCCCAGGAAGTTAAAATGTTAAAAGCAGTTGAAAACAGAGGGAATCACACATTACAGCCTCTATTAGCACTTAATCTGTGTAACCTTTGCCTTTTTCAAACAGGGAATGAGGTAGTTAACTTCACTCTGATGGTAAGCCCTGCAGAACGTAACTCTGAATTCCTGGAAGAGGATGAGGAGGAGAAACGTGATTCTGTCATTTCTACTATGTCAGTAGATAGTGGTATTGAAGGAGATCTTCCTTTGAGTGAAATTGCCTCTCTGATGGTGGAGGCCCCAGGTGAACTGGAAGTCCCGGAACAGCAAAAAGGCACACTGTTTTCCAGGAGAGCATGTGTTAGGTGGCCAAAGGCTGGGAACAGGATGACTCTAATGATGGAGGCCATTAAGGAAAGTGGAGGAACAGCTGGAGGTGGAGGCTCACTCCCCAAAGAGGAGAAACACTTCACGGCACGACTTGTCTTCATGGGTGACGATAGCACTTTGGGGAGACTGGCCAAGGCCTTTCACAATATACGGTATGAAGGTCTGAAGTGATCATCAATGGTTAAATGCCTTTTGTCTGCTTTACTTCTTTGAAGGAGAAGTTCAGCCAAAAAAAAGTCACTTACCCTAGTAGTCAATCATGTCTGGTGTCCTAATTTTGCTTCTTAGGCCTAGAAATGCAGCTGTGAGGCTGGTTTTGAAATCAATAGTCAGTCAAAAAGCTTAAAATGTTTTCATTTGTCACTGTATACATCTCCTTTAAGGTTGTATGAACTAGTCCATATGTTTAAATTGATCAAATCTTTACCACTTCAGGTAACTATTTCAGACAACACCAGGAGTCTTACTTGAAAATCTTACTTGAAAGTCTCTGTTACAATAATGAAGATCAGAGAAAGCTGAGAGATATTTTGTGATGTATTTTTACTGAAAAGGTTGGTGTTATTTGGGTGCACATTCAGCATTTGTTAGCATTTGTTGGTAAAGTTAGCATTACAGTGGCAGATTAGCTACGTCTGAGGTAATGGAATATTTGATGTTTCACCATACAGTTCCTTTTAGGACTGACAAAAATGTGTAATTTATTCATTTTTGATCAGTCTTGTTGATGATGTGTGCAGAAAAAGGGAAGCACGGCATGTTTTCCTGACAAAGAGGGTCAACTTGGAAATGTATTACATTCCAGTCTCAAGCCAGCCTACCCCACTGTCTTTAACCCAGGTAATTATTCATTTATCTGTTGGTTTGAAAATGCTAAATCAAATTCAAAATCAAATCAAATTCAAATTCTTATCTCAAAAGACCCAGGAAAATGCACCAGCATGTGTAGACATGCTTACACTAGCAGCATCACTGGGAAGAGCAGATCCGTGGTACGACTGCAACATCAACAGTTTGGGAGGCATGATACTAAAACTTGCTGAAATGGTAATAATCTTTTCAAATCTTTTTTGCCTCGATTCCTACATATCTATTTGGCTTTAAAATACAACTGATCGTCACAACATGTGGCATGTATTCAATCTAAAGAACTACATAACTTGAGTTTATATAATCACAGTTCATAACTACTGAGAAATGTTTACTGTATTTTGTCTCTGGCTTATAGCACTCTAATGCTGGTGCATCCGCAGAACAAAACTCCTTTCTTCAAGACATCATTTCATACTACACACGAACGGCACAACAACCCATCCACATCCCCATCTACTCTGTTAAGGCAAGATTTTGTGATTTTTTGTGATTTGTTTTGAAGAAGGTAGATAAGGGGCGCTTTATTTGCAAAGTGGAACTATTCATGTATGAAATTAGAAAGTTCCCATGTTACTTTTTTACCATAGTAAGAGCAATCAAGCATAGAGCAGCAGAGCAAACATAGTGGAATGTGACGACTGCATACGTACAAGAACTAATTCCCCCAGGACACAGGTGTCTTCAGAAGGCCCTACAAAATGTTCTACACATATAGGCTGTGTAGACTATATCTTAGAATATATATATTTTTCTTGATCTCCAAAATTAGTAAAGGGTATAAAATAAAGTGCTGAATAGTATTGTACTTACTATTTTCTAAAGTTGAACTTCAGAACTTTAGAAAATAGTAAGTACACTATATGGAGAAAAGTATGCCTGACCATTACACCAACAGGGACTTTAAAGACACTGCATTCAAACTCATAGGCTTTAATATGGTGTTGCCCCCCCCAACCCCTACCCTACCCTACTTTTTTATTTTGTATCTTGCTTGTATTCCAGTCACTCACTTTGGTTATTTTAAGCCAATGCGGGAGAAATAATGTTCTCACTGTGTCTGCCCCCCACACTCAGACTTTACCACAGTCTAATCAACTCAAAAATCGACTTGAATCTACTTAAATACAAACGTAGATTTAAAGTAAAAGTCCCTTGTCTGTTCTGGTATCTAGATGGGCTTCTCTGATGATAAAACTGTGGAGGAGGTGTTTGTGTGCCAGTTGGACATTGACTTCCCCGATTTCAGGCCTTTCAGGGCTACATTCAAAGACACAATCAAAGGTTGGTTTTGTGCTGGCAGCATTAAACTGTTTGTTGTCTTGCCTCCTTTGACAGAATACCAGTGATTAACTAGTTCTGCTCTGTTTTAAAGGATCAGTGCGGTACAAGAAATATCCACAAGAAGATGCCGGAGAATCGGTGTCTGTCATTTACAGAAAGGTCCCTGTCTTCTCCAATATGTTGCTGTGTAAATACAACGTAGCACATGAGAGTAGATGGTCATTTATTACTAAACTTAATCATTCCTAGCCCTAGCTTTAGTCTCAACAGTAGAGAGATGCAGGCTAGTTACATGTGTGGAGGTAGAAAGTCCTGTTCATGCTGTTTTTCCTCATAGGCATCCATCAGCAATCGTGAGGTGGACCGGGGAATGTCTCTGGTGACATGTGGCATTTCGATCTGTCGCATTCCCTTCTGTGGAACCAAAAGTATGCTATTAAATCCAATTACTTCACCAACAAATGCCATATTAACATGTCTGACAAGTTAAATACTTTACAATTTGTGAGAATTTCAAGATTACCAATATTCACGTCTAGGGACATCCCTATTTCTTCACAGATCTCGACAGCCTCAGCGTAGAATTCCGTGATCTAAATCCTACAAGATCTTGTGTGGTAAGTATTGTGTGGGTCTTCTATTGTACAAATGGTTGAAGACAATCTTTTTCGATGGAATGTATAAATTATAATAAACAATTTGAAGACTTTTTAGGAATCCTCATATTGCCAATTGATTGTAGTACTTCTTCTGAAATAATGAACTTTCCTCTAGTCTACGCTCAGAGTGACACGAATTGCCATCAGAACTCTGGAGAAGAAAACATTCACAGTTTCTTTGGACAAGGACCCACACAGAACCTTCAAAGATGTCCAAAGGTAAATAAAAAAAACAGCTGTGGAATCAAAGTATGGAGGTTTATGCAAAACAGATCTTAATGTATTAAACTGAATTGAACTAAGTTGCAAGTTGATTAAACATAAACCATCATGTTTTAACATTTGGAAATATTTTTTTTTGAAAGGAACAATTCCTCTACAGGAAATGGACTTAAATGTGCCATTCTCCCACAAATTTTAGGACACAATTTCTATTTATTAACATGTACAGGGAAAAACATTGTGCAGGTGTCTCCATTATTCAAATTTTAGAAATAGCTTTGTGTACTTTACATAGAACATCAAGAACATTTGACCAGGGTGCCCAAACATTTGCACATGATTGTGTATGCAAATGCATAAGGTTTTCTGACATGTCATAAACTGTTGCGGCAGCTTAGTTTACACATGTGGGTTGTATCGATGATAGTAGGACAGAATGGGGTGTTTTAAAACTTCAACAAATATTCTATGTTAAACTCTTTTATTAAAAATATTCTGAATTTGTAGCGCTGCAGTGATTATCGATGGAAATGATTCCTTGCTAAAATGAAGACAATATTACATTATATTGATCTACTTCTGCATCTGTCTTGTAGCATAGAGGTGTTTCCATGCTTAGACCCAGGGTATTGTCTTCAGAGGCCCAGGTCCAGACACTCAGGGGAGGAGGAGGACTCAGCACTGAGCAGATATCTGAGCAAGACTTTCTCTTTGCCCATCAACACCTTCTCTGGAGCATTACAGTGACAGTGATGGACGTACGCACCTCTGACATGTACTGACTTTTTAGCAAATGTGGATTTTAGACAACGGCTGCTCCATAACCAACCCACAGTTTACTAACACTGACTGTGACTACAGTACAGTCCATCTTTTATGTTTAAAACCTTGTAAAAAGCTTACATTGTTTCTGTTTGTTGTGGAACTGGAATTCAGAAGGCATTATATGTGTTCTGAATGTGGTATAAGAGGCATTTTTTTGCCAGACAATATAATATATATATATATATATATATATATATATATATATTGGTACACTTTTTGGGCAGCTGGGGCCGTGTGTTTAGGGAGTCAACCCCTCAATCGGAAGGCAGTGGATTCGAATCCCAGGACTACTGAGGTACTCACACACCGCTCCCCGGTTGCTGCAGACAACTGCTTCACTCAGGTGAATGGGTCAAATGCAAAGGACTCAAGTAATCTCCTCCAGGATCAATATAGTATGTTAAATAAAATAATTTCTCACCCTGGTGACAGTGATGGTTTGCACATAAATAGAAGTCTCAAAGCTGTTTTTATCTCTTTTATCGCATTTTTTACTAAACCTTTCAAAAACACAGGCCAGAGGTGGTTAAACGTACTTTTGGTGGGTGCATCTTCTCCTAGGTATTTTCATTTGAAGACTCCAACTCTATATGTTTTCTCACTATGCATCTGAGGAAATAAATGTAGTTTTTATATTTAAGATATGAAGATCTACTAATCCTCCTCTTGGGATTCACTTCATTATGTTGCTGTAACCACAGTATCTGTACCTCTGAGGTTTGTCACACACCTTGACTTCTTGAAAGATCTCAGAAAAAGAGGGAAAATTACCAGCAGGTCCTGTGCTGACATGCTGGAGAAGTTCTGTTATAGTTGTTTAAAGTGAAAAAAAAAAACATTACATTTTTACTTGTGGGTGGAACACTATATGGACAAAAGTATCAGGACATACCTCTTGATTATTGAATTCAGGTGGCCCCTTACTTTCAGTAAAGGGTCATCTTAAAACTTAAGCATACCAAACCTTTTGGACAACACCAGGCTTCTGAAGTGAAGTTCCTGTAAGTGTAATGGTAAGGCGACCCAATATTTTTGTCCATATAGTCTATCTCGCCCGCATAGTCGCTTCAACTTTGATAGGCTACTGGGGCTGCAGTTCCCATACCCACAGATGGGAGCGCCAGAGTCTGAGTGGGACGCCACGAAAGGGTAAGCAGCACTCACTCTTTCTAAAGAGAAATGCACTTTGACACGGTGTGGCTATTGGGAGTTATTTCTGGCTGTCACATGTGAGGAAGATGAGTGCAGTGGTCGTCTAAAGACGAAGAGGTGAAGGTAAAGACCATGTTCGGTGTAGTTTTAAGAGTGACGTTTACAAACTCCGACAGGTGTGCAGGACCGGTCGGTCTCGCGCGACTTGAAAATCCGGGGTCTGATGGATTCATTTTTACACAATGAATTCTTACCTTTTTCTAGACTAATAACAAACTCTTGTGCGTTTTTGTATCTGGCTATGAGAATTTTCTTATTCCAGTGTTTCACTTCCCAGACAGATACGCTTCACCTTACTCCACGTCAGAGTTAAATCCACGGTGGAAGTGTTCAGTTAAACAGCTGTTTTGTGTATAGCCCTGATGACCCGGTATGTAAATACAGTTCCAGGAGCTGTACTGAATAAAAAGCAGCTTTATTCCAGATAGGGGAAAAGCACATATTAAGACGTTTTTCAGATATCAAAAACTGTACACACCTCCTCTGCAGAAACAACAACAGCCTCTAATCTGGGAAGGCTTTTACGTTAGGTGTGATTGCTTTCAGAGCTGTACTGAGGTCAAATGCTGATGTTGGACTCCAAATTAACGGAGTCCCATCACTCTAGAATGTCTTACCAAATGTTTGGTGGGGGCAATGTTGCTTTGCATTGAGCATTAGGCTCACAAGCAGCTCTTGCCATTTTACAAACTATGAGTGGGTCTGAGCATTCTCAAGTGCTTGCTCTCTCTCTCTTTCTCGCTCTCACTCTCTATGTGTGCATAATTGAATTACTGCAGTTACAGAACAGGTGTGTGGGGACAGGTTGTGTATCTCTGTACAGTAATGTGTGTGATGTGTTGCAGCAGAGAAATATCCTGCGCTTACCTGCAGTCTCTTCTGCATTCACTGCACAAACTACAGTTAACTGTTATTTTTCTGTCTTTCTGTATCCAAAGCTCTTCTTATGTCCACGACAGAGGAAGCCACTATGATGAGGAGCAAGCAGTGGGATGTCAGAGGAGCTGTGGGCCTTGCAGGCTTCTTTCACTTCCTGCATGCCTGTGCCTCAGGATGCCTTCTGCCCTTCCTCACCCTCTACCTCCGTCACCTTGGTCTCACCGCTGCCATGACTGGCATCATCATGGCCACCAAGCATCTAGTGGCTTTGGTTTGGAGGCCTCTCTCCAGCACCCTGGCCAGGCGGCATAACAAAAGACGGATGGTCATAATAGTGTCTGTCATATGTTCAGCTGCTGCTGCTTTGATGCTTCTCCTCTTCCCACCCACAGGAGCGAGCGTGAAGAGTGAAAGTTGTCATGTTAGTCAACTGGATGCTAACCGTACAGTGTATAAGTTTGACTTCACCACTCAGGGGCCCCAGAAGTTCCCGACAAAAGAACCGAAGCTGAGGATTACAGAAGGGCACACTGATTCTGAAAGTAGACCTGTACTGGAGATCAACACAACATATTCAGACATCCAAAATACCTCTGAGACTCACACACTTGGTTCAAATGCAACTAACAGCCTACGAGATGGACAAGAAGCTCTGGAAGCGAGTACTGTCCCGACCCCCCCACCAGACAGGAGGGCAAAGCGTGAATTAAAGCAGGAGGACATGGAAACAGCTTACTCAGAGTTTCTTGGGAGCTTGAAAGTCATGGATGCTCAACATCAGATGTTTTTCTTGTCAATGATTGTAGTAGGTGTATGGGAAGTCATGGCGGCCCCACTGGAGTGGACAGCTGATGATGGGCTGCATGAGTACCTTGATTTTGTGGATGCCACAGACCGTCATGGGAGTGTTAAACCCTGGAGGCTTTTAGGGACTGCCGGCGGTATAGGAAGCACTGGTATACTAGTGGGCATCCTATACTGTCTAATAGGAACTGTGTTGCACTTTTACGCTTATGCTATGTTAATGATCGTAATGGTGCCTGTTGCTGCTTTGTTACCACTTTATCGCCACAAACGTGAGCGTCTTCCAGGTGGTGGATTAAAGGCCCTGCAGATAGTGCGAGGGGATTCACGGTCACTGCTCTGTGCCATTACTGCCCTTCTTACTGGCATGGCGGGTTCAGCTGTTTCTGACTTTCTCCTATGGCAGATGCAGGACCACAGTGCGTCAGAGCTACAGATGGGCATTACTTTGGCTCTGGCACCTCTGTGCCAGGCTGTCTTTTCCCCATTGCATGGACGTGTGGCCCGTTTACTGAAATCCCATGGGCATCTACTGCTTCTTGGGACTTTGGGTCTCTCTCTCCAGAGCCTTTATTACTCTTTCTTATGGACTCCCTGGGCTGCACTTCCTGCACAGCTGATATCAGGACTTACCAATGGCGCCCTCTGGTGGTCAGTAGAGGCTCAGTGTGCGGATATTGCCTCTCCAGGTACAGAGAGGGCAGTATACCGAGTCTTTGAGTCCTTGTCTATGGGTCTTGGAGCTGGGTTAGGCAGCTTGGTGGCGGGGTTTGCAGTGCAAAGATTTGGTCTAGGGGTGCTCTTTCAAGGTACCGCAGTGATGCTTGCATTGTGGTGCTCAGCTTTAGCGGTGCTGCAGTGGAGGATCCCTCGTAAGCGCAGGATAAACTACTCACGCCTTCTGACGGCTGATGCCAGTGAAGTTAGCGAGTCGGAATCTGACCAGGAGAATGACTGGCTAGAGAAGGCCATGGAGGAAGACAAGGGGAACAACAACTATAGGAGGCTGGATAAATAAGGGTACTTGGTAAACACTCCTTTAAAAGAATAGGTATGCCAGACACCACCAGGCAGATCAGTGACTGGTAAAGCCTATGTAATGTGAAGCACTCAAAGCAAGACAGTATGTTGGGTGTTCCAAATGAGTTATTATGGCTTAAACAACATTACTGAAGCTGATGTTACATTCATGCCTGCCCTGGATTTAAACAGCCTGGATCATCACAGCCAGGTGCATTTTTTTCCTCACCTGCTGAAATGCCAGAGTATTTGTGTTGAAAACCACTCGGAAAAGAGTCTGCATTGGAAAAGAAACATCACATTCTATTGGGAAACTTAAGAGTTGACACTATTATATTTATCATACATAATTTCACTACGTATTGCTAAATTTTGTAAGGGAATGGGACTGCACATTTGATTTCAAACTCTATTGTTCCTTGATTAAATTCTATATTAAAACAACCAACCAGCCTCCTCATGTAGAACCTATGAAACCATGAGTAGTCTTTACTGTGATATGCTCAGTTTATCCACAGCACTCCTAATTTTACTCCTGAGCAATAACTACCTTTGTATTGTTATTCAGAGGTGCACTGTGGTCAGACAGTGTATGTTGTGCACGGTGTACTGAAACAGGGTTAACCCTTCGAAGTAGCTGGCCTTAAGTGAGTAGAACTGTGTTAAGGCGTCAAAGCATTTGTTTGAATGCTTTTCTGGGTGGCAAAGCCGTTTGTGTATATCCGGGTGTGTCTCTTTGTTTACTCTGGATAGTCACAAGGCTTCAGTTAGTATTTCAAACTATTTCCCTGATAAGGTCTGTCAAACCTGTTTCACTGTGAGTTTGTCACCTGCTGCATTCATTACTCACAGCTGTTTTCTGTAGCTACCCTAATAGGTAACTTTAAAAAAAGCAAAGCCATAACTGACATATAGTTTGAGACAAGGGTAACTAAATGTGACTATAAGGGCCACTTTACTTACTTGACAGGAAATGTTAAAACAACCCAGCAAAGACATATTAGTGAGACTGTGTTTATGTAAGCCAGCTATCTGGACTGGAATTCATGGAGAAGATTTATAAAGTATGTATGTAAGTGATATTGTTTGACCATTGTTATTATTATTACGATTAAATATATTTTGTTGCTTAACTTCCAAAGAATTGTTGCCTTATTTTTGTTTTATTTATTTCTATTTATTTATTTATAGAGCACTGGATGATATTACACTGAAAAAAAATGAAAATTAAGGTAAACTCAAAGAATTTTTTTTTTTTTTTGCACAAGACCATTAAAATGTATTTTTGGTTCCTTTCTTTTTCTGTAAATGAGATGTATGATTGGGGAACCCCTTTTTGAGTTCATAAGCCAAGTAGGATTTTACTGTCATTTCTGCTATGTACTGTGTAAACGAAACAACGTTCCTCCAGGACCTTGGTGCGACACAAGGGCAGAACAGAAGAACACAAAACAAAAACAAGCACAAACACGAGCGACAATGTCAGCAAAAATTAAACATGACAGGGCAAGACACTGTTCAGTGCAATTGACAATGGCTACATTGAGGATAAATACACTATTTTGACCAGTACTGTATTCTAGCAGCAAAGATGCAGAGTTTACAGAGCTTACATGTGCAAAAAAAATTCAGAATATCAATCAATATTGTGCAATTTTAGAACAGTAATCGCAGCAACAGGACAGAGAAGGTTGTGTTTTATAAAAAGAGTATCATAACTGGTTATTAAAGTCTGAGTTGTCCAAGGGTGAGAGAGGGGAGGGGATGATTGGTGGTGTATGTGTTTTATGCTTCAGTTCTAGTTGGAGTCGTCTGATGGCCTCCAACTGTTCCCCATTCTGGTGGTGGAGGCCTGTATGCTACAGAACCATTTTCCAGATTGGAGGAGGGAAAAGAAAGTGTGTGAGGGGTGAATGGGGTCGTCCGCAATGCTGGTGGCTTTGCGGATGCAGTGTGTGCTTTAAATGTCTGTGAAACTGTTAAAGAACCTGTAGACTATGTGAAGGTTGATACGGTTCTTCACTCTTCACTCCGGCATTTTTACAAAAACAGTGTTCTTAATGGCATCACTTAAATAACTTGCAGCACCTTTTTAAATGTATGTGGAATAAAACTCTGCATTAACATTACATTCAATTCAAGAACATTTGTTTGTGTTTATTATAAAGCTACCATTTGGTGAAACAAGGTTTAGCATCATAATATATTCAGTACAGTTCAAGGTTTCTTAAAAAGTACCACATTGCTTAGAAGATCAATGTCACATGACCTAGCGTGTCCAGCTCCATTGAGATTTGAGTCTGTTCAAATGGATTTTCCCCCTTCATTTTCCGTTTTTATCTCTATCTGATATGCTATTCAATATTTACCTACTCATAAAAATGATGGCACACAGTTTAGGAGGTCTGCAAACAGGAAATATTGAATCAATGCCATGACATGCATTGATGTTAGAAATCAAAGGTCGGCGGCAAAGGCTGGCAGTGCCACGATACCTGAGTGATAGGGGCTATCAGCAAGCACAAACACTGATAATATTTACTGTCTGAAGTACTGGGCCCCAGCCAGATGTTTCCAGCCATCTGTGAGCCATATTTATCCATTCACACACAGTAATGTAAACTTTCTCAGATACAAATTTGTCTCTCACTATTTTCTTATTTCTTAATACATTATTTCAGGATAGATTCAAACCACTAAGTACAAAGTTAGCATCTGTTCAGAGACAAATGAAGTACAGACACCTGAAGATCACACTATACATTGGACACTATTAAAATAATAATGTTTAGTGTAAGTATCAGTCTTCCTGTCAGCATGCCAGAAAGAAACATAAGGCACATAACATTGAGCTTTATGGATGGGCTTGCTCAGGACATCCTTTACAATTACTCTGACTGGAACCAGATATTTCAAGAGTTTTATGCCTCTGACAGTCACAAAAAGTATTACAGATAGTGGTTACAAATACACAAAACTCACTTGTTCATACATGCCACTGTTTTACCATTATCAACATGTGTATGTATACTGGTCAGTCTAGATTGTAAATAATATGTCAGTATTTGTGTAGTAGCCCTCAAATACTAACACCACAGAAATGAAGTTAGTTTGTAACACACTTTTATTATTATTTTGCCTCTCAGCAACTGAACTATGCAGTAAGTTTGGCAGCATTTAAGAAGAAGAATATCTGGACAAAAGTATTAGGATGCCTGACCATTACACCAACATGGACTTTAATGACATAGGATTCAAATACCTAGACTTTAATATGGAGTTGCCCCTCCTTTGCAGCTATAACAGCTTTCACTCTTCTTGGAAGGCTTTCCTCAAGATTTTGGAGTTTCTGTAGGAATTTGTGCCCATTCATTCTGTAGAGCATTTATGGATGAGACGGTCTGGCTCACAATCTCCATTCCAGTTCATCCCAAAGGTGTTGGATGGGATTGAGGTCAGGACTCTGTGCGGGCCATGTCTTCATGCTTTGTGCACTGGGGCACAGTCATGCTGGAATAGAAATGGTTCTTTCCCAAACTGTGTCCACAAAATTGTAAGCATGGTGTTGTCCAAAATGTCTTGGTATCCTAAAGCATTAAAAGTAAAGAAATAAGGGGCCCAAACCATGAAAATCAGGAGTGTCCCAATAATTTTGTCCATGTAGACTTTGCTTACATGTTGGTGATTTGAACAGGGTTTCCACAAGGGTCTTTAAAGCTTTTATATGCATTGATACTGTATGTATTTGTTTTGAGTATATTAGTAGGGAAAATTAGCAAAAAAGATTATTTTGATAATTGTTTTGGTTCTTTTTTAAAAAGCTTATAAAATACAAGGAATTAAAATCCGACTTAATTTTAAGAAAATACAAACCCATTATGGCAAATGTGTGCTCATAAATAAAGTTCTGTCTTATTGTTAAAGAGCAGTAGTAAACATGCCATATAAAAAAACATTAACCTTCCAGCATTAACCTTTACCAAAGTCACACACATCCCAACTGAATGTGTGTGTGTGTGTGTGTGTGTGTGTGTGTGTGTGTGTGTGTGTGTGTGTGTGTGTGTGTGTGTGTGTG
>JBBPDE010195537.1:0-13543 GCA_037974605.1 Nannopetersius ansorgii
CAAAATAAACTTGTCATTTTGTTCAATTTGTGGCATTTTGTCAATATATGTTGCGAAGAGAAAAAGGTGCTTGTTATTTTTTGTTCACTCACTGCACCTTTGTGCTTATGTTTTTACAGAGACTGCTCAATGACAGCATTTCAGAGCGTTTTCAGAGATGGCTACGGCTAATAGCAACATGGTAATGTACCGATGCGACCGGGATTCACAATTATAACTATTACCGTATTTGCATATGTAACTTCTATTCTGCAACTTTGCACATCTCTGATGCTACAATACAGAACCGGTCAAATGCTATATTTATCCCCACTGTAGTTGATGTTAATCATACTGAACGTTGTCTTGTCTCGTCTAGCTATTATTGTTGCTTGTGTTCTTTTTGAGCTCTTTGTCCTGTTTGCACGTGTGGCCTTGTGTTCAGTTCTGTTATTGTGTTGCACAATGGTCCTGGAGGCACGTTGTTTAGTTTTTACAATGTACTGTGTGTATATAACATAAATGACAAATAAAACTATCTATTGCGGTTCTATGGTATTCCTATTGTTTTCCCTCAGCCAAATCACACTATTTGCACAATAGTTTGGTTGTACGGTTTAGTAATTTGCAAAATAGTAAAAAAAAAATCTAGTTACAAATAAATATAAATACAAAATCGTGATTTTTTTTTTTTTTGCCATATCACCCATCCCTACCCTAGAGTGTCCTCAGGTTCATTAAGAAATAAAAGGGAAATTAGATAGTCAAACAGACTAAGAGCCTCTGTTTTCACACTTCCTTCAGTTTTACACTCGAGTTTTTCATTAGTTTGATGCATGATGTACAAAAGAAAACATTTTCAGAAAAGAAAAATAATTCCATTATGCTCTACCTCTTGCATCATCAGTTGTGGCAGGAGTGGTGACAATTCAAGTCAACAAATTCTGACGTGCGTTACTGTAATAACCATACTCAAAGCCAAGCGGTATATTGCAGTTGCAATGAACTATGCCTCATCTAGCTGTACACTAAGCAACAATAATTAGCTCAGGAACCTGGCAATGCATCCATGTAGTCTGCACACAGTGACTGAACATGAAAGAAAGAATAAAAAAAGTTGTAAGCCAAACTGTACATGGCTGATTTGTATGCTGTTAGTGGGATAAAGCAAGGTTTTTTAAACTTATAGCAAGGACTAGCAAACCATACCAAGGACAAACTTTGAGCATACATTTTATGCACAGTGATAAAGAATATTAATGAACTGCGAAAACCACCAATATTCTGCTGAAAGATGCTTGCTGATTCACAATGAACAAAAGTCTATTTATGTCAAATTACAGGCTTTCATTAATGCCTAGTCTGGTCAAGGTCTGAAGCTAGTCTGATATATTCAAAGCTTCAAATATTTGCTCTAAAAGGCAAGAAACAATATTCAGTCATGTCACAATAGGTCTCATTGCTCTTTACTGAACATACCACAATAATGCAATATTCAAGAACACTGATGGTTCATTACAAAGAGAGCTTAATTAGTCATGTATCCTTGGATTTAGTATAGCAGTGTCAAAGTGCAGTGCAGTACAGAAACACTGAATGAAAATGTTGTGTTTATAGTTTTATAGCATTTTTTTCAGAAACAGATGCTTGTCTGTCTATTCGAAATTTCCACATGTAAGATCAAATATGGCATACTATGCATCATGAAAAAGTCCTGCAAGTATATATTTTTAGCATATCACCAACCACCCATAACCCCCGTGAGGCTAGTCAGGTTTTTCTAAAGAACCAGTGAATCGTGGACAATCTTAAACTGTCTTTCATTCGGTCACTGGTCAATGTTCATGGTTCTAGCAAAATATCCAATAACTATGTAGCTTTTATATTACTTAATCTAGGAGAAGGTATACTACTCACACCACTAAAATGTATTAATCTCATTGACTCACTGTGCAATTTATGCCTGACCAACCTCGGGAGTTAAGGCAACCTTAAACTTTATTACAATCAAAAGAAAATAGATTTTCAATTGGTGAAGGGCACATCCATCTCTCATCACTGCTGTTTCTCAGACGCACAATAACAAAAAGAAACGTACATTAAAACAGGTTTCTACTTTAACCTCACTCCGGTTTGCCACATTTATTTTAATGTACAGCTGATACAGTGTATGAAAATTCTCCAACTGACAGAGTCTCATTTGCATGCTGCCAGTTCACTTCGGCGCCAAGTTCAGTCAGAACTGAGGCTGGACCAAATACCAACCCCATATTTTCATATTCTCTCAAAGTATCAATTATGTAATAAAAGTCTGCACAAATCCAACTCCTCCTCTGTTTCATTCCTCCGGTAATGGAATTCAAGTGTCCAGATTTGAACATCACTAAGCCACAAAATTAAAGCCACCTGCCTAGTAACTGTGGTGTCCTTGTGCTGCCAAAACAGGTCTGACCCATCAAGTGCAAATGCATGTTTTATGAAATGCATGAATGAGTCTTTCTCTCTCTGCATACGCCACCGCGAATCACTGACAATCTGAACAGTTCTCAAGGATTATGGAATGGTATTTTTCTTGAAATGCACATTCCTTATAAGAATAGGCTAAAACAGATAAATAATCTTTTTCACTTTGTCCTCCGCCCTTCAGCTACACTGATCATCCCAGTGCGTCAAGATTTCTTAAAGGGTCTCCATTTGTATAAATGTGGGTTATCTATTTCTCTCTTCAGTCAAGATATGGACACGCCCATGATACTGTAGCTGCTTTTAGCTATATATGTGGAACCTTTAGCTACATTACATTATTTCTATTAGCCTGGGCTCAGAGCTTCTTGGCTGAATCACCCTAAAAGCACCACATACAAGGAAAATTATCTTAATATGTCAAAATATTTTTAAAAGCTCCAGGTGTCCATGCTTAATGTAAGAGACCAAATAACCAGAGAATGGAATATCATAGAAGCACTAATAGAAATAAACATTGAGAAACCGCATTTTCGTAGTATTGATCAAGTTTGGGCATTTATGTTTTGAACTAAAGCTTAGGGTCCAATGGTCGCCGTTTGAGTAATAAACGGGAACGAAAGCAATCAAGCAGATAACCAGGCCCTGGACTACACATAACCATTGAACATTTAATCCAGATTTTGGCGTCAAATGTGCTGTGACAAGTCGTTAAGATGATCTCAATGAGAAGAAATACAGTATTGGTGGAGCCTGAGGAAAAGAAACCAGTAACGGCTCTTAAATTCTCCAGAAACAAAGGGATGCCAACCACACAGCAGGGCTATAAGTCTGAATAAAACATCTGGGGAGGGATACGCTGCAATTTCAGAATTACAACGAGGCACAAGGAACATGTGATTTGACAACACATGACCATTTCTGGATGGTTTCTTCTGAGATATTTATTCAAAAAGTCAAAGCCTCCACCTAACCGCACTTCAAGTAAACACAGCTAATAGAACAGGTTTGAAAAACTAAGTAAAATTCTGTTAATACAAAAATGCTTAAGCAATTTCATCACTGAATTACAACAGACAAAAAAAAAAAAACACATTCACAAACATCTAGTTTATCAATATACCAAAGTGGTCACAAGTAGGTTATGACAGCGCTTCGTATGGCAACAAAACTAAAGATGACCTACACAGAAGTGGACATAAAGACAAAATATTAATAGATTAGGGCTGCATGATTTAGACAAAACTGTCATTATTCAACAACATACTGACGCGCAGACGCTTTTCAATATATAAATATTTATCATGGCACTAGGCTTGTAACGATTAGAAATTTTGGTAGAAATGTATAGTCTGAGAAATAATCACAGTTTCACAATGATCACGGTTATTTTGATTGATTTCTGAACTGTATTAACATATATAAATCACACAAACACATTGTATAAAGGTTTTGAACTTCAGAAGCTATTCATTGCTGCTTTTCAAAATGTAATAAAAGTAATCTTTGTAACCATCTGTAAGTCTGAAATAATCTATAAGCTGCACAGACAGAGGCTACTATTGCCTTTTGAAAACAAAACAGTCAAAAAAGTTAAAGTAAAAAAATAATCCAGTAATCTCTGGGCTAACAGATGATATTTAAAGCATTCTTTATTATTGTGGTATTCTTTATTATTTTAGCACTCAAGAAACGGAGAATCTGTAATTAAATTAAAGTAAACTTGCTGTGTAAACTCCTTTGATGAACTACACATTTTTTATATTGTCAGTTTGTCTTTTTAGGCACGAGAAATGAACCTAGACCTACCTGATGACTTGAACATAAACTGCACTGTTTAACTTAAAAATGCTGTTGAAACTGTCGCTTTTTAAAGAGGCAAATTAGGGATCATGTCACCGAGCCCCATCAAACTGTGAAGTTTCACAGAGATTGGTGGTTGCCCTGCCTAGAAAAGCCGTGAGCACGTTCTGTGGGGGACTAAATTTATGGGAACACCCGGGCGATGTGAAGGCTTCATGGTATTGTTTTTTGTCTGTGCAGTTTGCGCTATTATGTGTCTCTGGTTGCAGCGGATGTCTTAACAGTGGATTAACCGCAATGTTTCACACCGCGGTTAATGGTCAAACCGGTTAATCCCTGCAACCCTACAGGGCAGCCAATAAGAAAACAGATCATTTTCATACATCACCCACCACCTCTTCTAATTCTAAGGGATAAACACAGGTTGGAAAATGGTTGGCACAAACACACATTATTGAAACCGAAGGAAAATCGAACGAGGAAAATGTATAATATGGGCCCTTTAAATATGGGCCCCACAGCTAATCAGAGTCTTTAATTGTTAAAGATAGGTCAGGATAATGTTTGTTGGATTACATGAACCCTATCTAAAACACTAATTCCTAGAAGCTCATTTGCACATTGCTGCCATCAGTGAGAAATTTTGCAGAGACAAACACAATAAGGACCAACAGGCTATATATAGTGCAGGCCTATTACAGAGAATCAGTATTAACAGAAGAACAAACCAAATTAATTTATTAGTTAATAATACAGGCCACTTTCCTCACCATGAAAACAGACATTAAATAAACATTGAACATGAATTATCTGTAATGAGTACAGCAAGTACCTTGACACCTTTAACAATCTATAGAGGTCGAACCATTTTTACAGTCATTTCTCATACTGATTAACTGACTTGATCCTCTATGAATGCAGTTCCTAAACAGTCAGGCATACCTGTTCACTACAGGGAATTACATTAATGAGAATCTATGATGACAGCTCTGCTGACACAGAGGAAAACATGGAATAAGTGACAGTTCTTCAGATGGCCCTTACTTAACCAATAATAATGTGGGTCAACAAGGGATTTTTTTAATTCAGGAAGTTACTAAGCAAGCCAGCCAATAATTCCCCCAAGACCACCCCTGTAATGTTTGTATTATGCCTTTCAGAGACACAAATAAGTCTTGAAGTTCTGAACAGAGATATCTGCTTGTTTTAATTTTACTATTAGATTAACCACTTAATTCAGAGCAAAGAGCGTTTCTAAAGGAAATACAAACAAAGGAAAAGGTTCTCTGATGTTCCCCAAAGCTTAGAATAGTATGAAAACAGGTCTCATGTAATTGGATTTTCAATAGCCCTTTATAAATCTGTGTGATTTCGTTTTTATCATTAGCCATCTTACATGTGGCAGATGCATTAACCAGACAAAAACTTCTCGTTGCTGCATGCATGCAAGGTTTCCATTAAAACAGAGGATGAAGCATCCAACAGCTGTCACTGCTTAACCATGTAGAACGGATTATAAACTCTCAAATCCGGAATTTAGCACAAATGGGGACGCTGCTATAATTCTTCATGAGTCAACAGAGGTGTCCCATGCAGAATGTGTTTTTTTTCCTAGAGAGGGACATTTTCAGCAGAGAGTCTGCATACTAATGCAGATCTAAAGTGCATGACCTTTCTGCTGGCACTCCTAACCATGAGAAATGTTAAGTAATCAGGTAAGACCACTTGTGTAGATATATCTTAAGCTAAGACCCTGCCAATTAGTTCCACAATTTCATTGTTAAGCTGGACAACCTACACCTAATTACATGACTGTTAAACAGAATAAGAAAGCAAAGACCATCCTTTCTGAGCTCCAGCTAAACTGAAAAATCTTTGCTTTATTAAATACCCTGCATGGAAAGCTAATGAATGCATTAAGAAGCTTCTCTGCAGGTTAGCACAAACTTGCAAAGTGATGGTGATTAGTTTGAGGCAGCACACTCTGCCATATGTGACAACAGCGCTGCATGGCCCAGTAAATGTACTGCATGGCGAGTGACACGCAGGGTGACACGCTTTGCACGTGGGTGTCAAGATGGGCATGCTGGTGTCCCACTGTGAACAGACAGCAACAGCGGCCAAAAAAGCATGTGGCCTGTCAAAAGACACAGAAATCCAAAGTATAATATTTATCCTTTCCTTCCCCAAAACAACTAGGTTAGAGTAACGCCGCCATCATTTCTTGGATCCCTCTACTGGCAGATGTGTCATCTCTTATGCTTTCATCTGTGTTTTCTTAAGGTAAACATCAACAGTCCTTGTCCTGCATTTTTAACTAAAAACAGATAATGGACATGAACTGAAAAAGATGTTTTATACATTTTTAAGGACTGAGAAACATGTCTCTAATAACAGGGTACATACTACTCATCACACCTCGGTTCCAATGCAGTGAAAAACCCAACAAACAGGAATCAAGCCAACAGACAAGGTGTGAATCACAAACTCCTCCGAGAGGCAAAAAGTGCCACAAAGTGCCATTCCTTTGGAAGAAAGTGAAATTGCATTACAGTGCAGAGCTTTAGCTGAAATCCACTAAAGTGTTGGTGATCCAGTGGTGCAGATCCAGCTGAACAGATGACTGCCACCCCTAGTTAAGGTGGCTCATTATGAGCTGGGCTTGAAAAAAACAAGTCGAGTAGGTTTTGTCATTCCAAACAATTACACACAGTACACAGTGAAACGGAACAGTGTGCCTCCAGGACCATGGTGCAACACAAGACCAGAAAGAGAAAACACCACAAGACGACAGACATGACAAAAGAGTGCACAAGATTAAAAAAAATCAAGAGTAACGAGACAACATTTAGTGCAGTCAACAATAATTACAGTCCGGGTGAATACAGTATTGTAACGTGCCGTTTTCCAGCAGCAGAGAGTTTTGTGCGTAAAACTGCAGAACTGAGTTACATGTGCAACAACGCAGAAAAGAAGTAGACAGCGATAAGAATATGAACCGGACGAAACCTGCTGGAATATGAAATGAGGCTTTTTCAAGCTCACTTTAGTCAACGGAAAGCAGAGCAAAGGCACCAAGGTTGAGCTATTTCATTCAGTCGCATCTCATTCATACTAGACTGAGCAAGTCTTCTCGCTTATTTCCGGGTGTGGGTATGAAGCAAGAGCCATTCTTCATTTGGTGAGAGGAAAGATGAGCCAGCCACTGGCTTCAGGTCTTTACAACTCATCTTGACAACAATATAAAATATGAAAAACTAAAGCAAGGAGTATTGCTGCAGCTCCAGAGAGAATCTACTTCACCCAACAAGCTACGTAGCTCTAGGACAAACTCACACTGCTAATCACAGGTTTAAGCACATGCTCACATTTTAAAGCGTAAAAAATAGCCCCCATCCCCAAATGTGTACATTAAATATTTTAGGGAAAAATACAAATTAATAAAAAAAATTGCTGAATCTGAATTTACTACAGAAAATGCTTAGGGAGGGGTGGGCTAATTATAATTAAAGGAAATGAAATAGTCTGTAAATAATGCAGGTCTCTTGCAGTAATCTCCATACATTTCAGAATTTATATACGATTTATTTTTTGAGAGTGCCCCCAACACTGTGAGTCTTCTTCACGGTGAAAGAAGACAGTCCAGTTCCCTTTCAGAGTGTGAAAAGCTGTGCTATGCTGTTAGCCAGCCTGCAGAGCCTTCGGGTTTGCAACCATGACTCCCAATTTAACCAGATCTCATTCCAGTTTAATTAGGTCTCTTCTCAGTTTAGTGTAGCTCTAAACATTCTGCAGTGTTATTAGCCGTGTTGGCTGCAGCTAACCCCAGGGGTTTTACTCACCAGGGGTCGAACTCGTGGATGATACTCTCGAAGCGGATCACAGCGAATAGCCTGGAGCTGAAACCTGCCAGCCAGGCCAAGAACAGGATGGTGAAGGACAGGAGGGACTGCCAGCCGGCCGGCTGCGTCAGTCCTCCGGACAGGCCTCCTCCGCCCCCGCCGCCGCAGCCAGCCGCGCTGTTGGGTCGGCCGTTGCCCGAGACGGAGCCCCCCGCGCCCGGGCTCGCTTTGTGCTTGCAGTCGGAGGCGGCGTGCTGCTCCGCCATGTTCTGGACTCGCTCAGTCAGGAGGGCTCTCAGCTCCTGCTCTCACACTCCCTCTGCTTGCCTCAGCGTCTTCCTTTTCGCAGCTGGTCCCTGCCCGTGCCCGTACACAGTGTGTTTCTCCGGAGGATTATATACAGGCAGCTCCGGCTTGGAGCGGCATGCTAGCCGGCTTGTAGCTCTTCAGCACGCACGAGAGCAGCAGTTCCTGCTCGAGCCCGGGGAGTCCTGAATGAATTGCCCCCGAGAACCGACTCTTTTCAATCAAGTATGTTCAACCGGTTCACTGAATTTGGACCGAACCGAACATGTTCTGAAATAATATAGAAATAATATAGCATAAAATTGCGAACTTAATCCGGACCGACATTTTACTGTGTGTCTAGTCTGGTGATTTATTTAACAATTAAATTTGTTATTATTCCACATGTTTTAAATAATATAACTAAATTGTGATACATAGCGCTGCATCACCTCTTTAAAGTCTCCATTCGCTGAATTCGGACTAAATCTGTCGTTTTCTGGTCATGTCCGCTCTGGTGATATTTCTGTTTATGTCTGCTCTGCTGCATCACTTGTGTGTATAGTCCTGTACTAGATGAATATTCATAATGAAAACATACCATACAAAAGACTCCACAAGTTACTATTTTATAGAAACCCCATGCTCGCTGTTTCAACAAATGTGAAGAGATTAATTCACCTGGAAACGGCTGACCCTAAAATAATTAGGAGGTTGTCTCTCGGTTGTGGTGGTAGCTTAAAAGTTATAGCATAGATAAGCTGACTTTACAAATCACTGTTTGTAAGGACGATCAAAAAATAAAGTTAATTCGACTAATCACTGCGGCCTGCATGGCAAACAACAGTCTGACTCATTGAAACTGGCAGCTCTAAAGAGTCGGTTCACTGAATCGAATCTCTCTTCACATCACCAGTTCCTCCAGTAAAAGGGGCGGGACGACCAAGTGCACAGGGAAGAAGCCTCAGCCTGTCACAACGGGACAGGTACGACTATGAGGGTCACCAGTCTGACAGAATTAGCCAATCCCATGTGAGCTTGCGGGTGAAGGACAGACACACTAACCAATGGGATGGAGGCTTCACACCCTGCAGCGTTGTCAAACAGGCTGGATGAGAAACGTCGAGGGATGATGTCTGAGTGTCTGTGACAGACCTTTAATCCCACCAACGCGAGAGTGGGGCGGAGGATATTGAATAAATGAATTTTCACTGGAAAGGGAGTGAACCAGTCTGCTAGCTACGGAAGAAAACGTAAAAGCAGATAAAGGGCATGATTGATGTATTTTGTCTTTGCTTCCCTGTTTAACTACAAACATATTTGCATTAGAGCAGGAGTGTGTAAGGCTGTGTCTCAACCAAACAGGTCCTCACTGTAGAAAACAGGCCTCGACTTCGACCTTCAGGATGACTGATCACCATGATCACGTTCAATAACATAAAGGGACCTTTCAGGTTTTAGATAAGGACCTGTTTCAGTACACAGGTTGGCCTTAATTCCTTGTTGGAAAAAGTGCCACCAGAATTAGAGCTGCACAATAGATAATCTGTTCATCCCTATTGTAGAGTAAGGTGGAGTGGCTTCAACGCTTGAACACACCACACAACAGCACACAGTGTGAACAATGTGAAACACTTTCTCTGCATTTAACCCATTTCTCAAGCGAAGCAGTGGGCAACCAATGACGAAGCTCCAGTGGAGCAGTGTGTGGGGAGAGTACCTTGTTCATGAATACCTCAGTGGTGCCACTGGCAGTCTTGAGATTTAAACCCCCAGCCTTCTGATCACAGGGCAACTCCCTAACCACTAGGCCAGCAGTGTTTTTGACCAAGTGTTAGTGGGTGTTCTTTTGAGCTGAGGTATAAATGTAAAGTCAAATTATTTAGATCAGTCTTGAACCATTAAATATATGGATCTCATTCAAAAAGCAACACAGGGCTGAAAGTGCACTTTCAGCATGAATGGACAGAGATATAGGAGGAATAAGATGTAAATGTGTTGGTTTTGTGACATCACAAAAGCCATGATTTGAAACACTGTTTCTGTGTATGTGAAGAGTATGAGCAGGGGGGTTATAGTACATTTTGAAACAATCCTTTTCATACTTCAAGCCTTATTAGTTCCAGGAAACATGATGACATGGGCCTGTTGATAATCTGAAAGGCATTGCAGTTGCAGAACATAACACACATTCATATTTAACAAGCGCTCACAGAACAGCCAGGGGAACTTATTAGGTTTTTGCAGTGAAGAATTCCTGTAGGCCCAGATGTATCAGTTTGCTCTGTAGAAAGCTGAGACCAAACATGTTTTAGACACTTCTCTGATCAGCATTCTATACAACAGAACCTGCCTTCTACCCCAGATATAGCTTATGCAGAATTCAAGATACACAAGAGAAAAGGAATATAGTCTTGTGTCAGAAAGAGTGGCGGTGTTGCCTTTTTGAAAAATTGGTCTCGCTTCTGAAGACTGAGAAAAAAAATTGTCATTTTTAAAACGTTGCACAGGCTGACTTTGGGGGTAGTGATTAATAGTGATAGCATCTTCTGTCTAGAGAGCTGATGATGGTACTTTTAAAAGAGCCCAGGTAATTTTACCTTCCATTTTTTATGTAGTGTGTATACAAGCTGTAAGGTTCAAAACAACGTTCTCTGTCTCCCACCCATACTCTCTATGAAGCATATAAAGTTGTTTAAAATAAACAATATAATTGGCCATATGTGAACATCTGCCTAGATTGGTGTTTAAATGAGGCGTAATGCAGAGTAGCCAGTCATAAATCAAGTCATTTGTTCCATAAACCTGCTTAAACATCATGCATGGGCATTGAAGGAAAAATAAAATGCAACAAAAGTGGGATATGTGCTAAATTCTGAGCTAAATAACTATTTACATGATTGAGAAGGCACTTTAAACCATCATCTGTGATGCAGCCAAAAACATATATAGTCAGTCCTAAAATTAGGTCAAGACAAAATCATTTCATGGTTCGTTTTCACTTTGGGCATGAAACAGTACAGAGATAACACTACTATTGTCTGGGAGTGGTGCATACTGCCATACCATCCCTCATCTGCAACTTACAAGTGAGGCACACTTTGACAAGACTTATCTTTGCCTATGCATTTAAACAATAATCACACACAGGGTGTGTTGTTAGCATAAAGAATAGAACATGTTCAGTCAAGAAATTAAAATCCAAAAAAATAAATAAGTCGTGTTCAGTCACAGTGAATACAACAAACACTGCTGTTTTAAAAATCCTAGGAGTTGATGGAGCACTTTTCTGATGTGCTATTTATTAACTGCCACTGCACTGTCACATCAGCCACTCACAGTAATGACAGCTCAGAAAGGGAAGGTGATCTGAAATGAAGAAAGAGAATGCTGAAACAGTTTGATGAACTTGCTTAGTATTCACCCAGACTGTCTCTTCATCACAGCCATTACTTATAGATTGAGTTCTCATTCCTTTGCAAGGCACGGACTCCGTGGAACAATTCAGAACCACACTAACTTCACTCCTCCCAATGTTCATAACTTACAGTAAAGATGACATACTGTGTCTTCACGTTTCTGCACTGACCATTATACAGAGAAAATATAACAATACAGATAATGGGATGTTTTTCATGTCTATACATTTAGTGCATTTGGGTATGGTTACATATTATTAAGGTGCTTGTAAATGTGAAGAGTATTTTTTTCTAATTATACTACCATGTGAAGACCGAATAATGAGGCAGGCAGAGTTGCCTAAACCCATAATCGGGTACAAGTATTGTTTCTTCTGTGTAATACAGCTGGGGTGGTTGTGAGTTTGACTCAGAACTTCCAGTGGCACCACTGAAGCACCCATGATCAAGGTATCGTCTCCACACACTGCTCCCCAGGTGCTGCGTCGCTGGATATCCACTGTTTCACATGAATGGGTTAAATACAGAGAAAGAGGTTTACACTGAGTGCTGTGCTGTCACATGTGACTATGAGGGCCACTTTACTTTTACAGACTCAAGAAAAGTAAACAGAAATCCAGCACCTTTCAACAGAAGAACTGGAGTTTGATTCATTCATTCTAAAACTAATATAATAAACCTTAAAGTATATTTAAACATCTACATATATACATTCAGCACCGTGATTATTATCACCCTTGGTAAAGATAGTAAAAAAAAGGTCATACAAAGACAGTTTAACTTGATTATCTCTAACACACAATATGAGAAAATATGAGAAATATCTAATCTTTAACTGTAAACTTTAATCTTTAAAGTGTAGGGAAAAGCAACACACTTAAAAAATGTCGATTTTAAAACTAAAACCACATGTGTCACAATTATTTACACTCCTACATTTACATTCTCCGTCGTAAACATAACAGCGATGGTTCTTTTCCTGTAATGTCTTCTGAGATGGCAGAATACAGAGCAAGTAATCTGAAACCACCCATCAATACATAATCACTCCAGATCCTCTGGGGTCCTGAATCCTCTCTCCTTTTCAGCTTTAGCTGAGATGGCCGTATAGAGCGTTATCCAAACAAGGCTCCCAGAGCCCTTTGATGCAAATCAGCCCTAAAACATCACAGATCCTCTACCAGTTCTTGTGATATGATTTCCAAATCATTTGCTGGCATAAAGGTGAAGTCTACACTTTATGGAAAATCTTCTGAAAATCTTCCACTGAGATCCTGCAGTGAACCTTAACTATTCTTCTCAATGTGCACAGAAATAAAATAAATATCTATGCTCTTCCAGATAGGTTCACTACAGCTCTGGGTGTTTAACACTTCCCACAAATTATATTAAAGAAATGATAGCCACATGCCTGAGTATTTTCAGGCACGTTGCTATAATTTATAACCATTGGTTGAATTGGGAAGGTGTCTCATTTGCCATCAAAACTGAGAATAGTTGAGACACATTTTCATAGTCATAGAGTTTTTATTTTTTTATTTTCTAGTTTTTCCTTTTAGTATAAATGTCTTATTTTTTATTTCTATATATTCTTATTTTTATTAATATTTTACACAATTAGAAGATTATCAGTTTATGTTCCTTAACAAACTAAACAATAGAAATGCTTTAAAAGCAGAAATCACATTAAAAGTACATTTTTGGCAGGGATAATACACTATATTATTCTGTTATGGTACTCTGGTTAATAAT